>JACEEZ010014259.1:499524-552024 GCA_016584305.1 Chionoecetes opilio | reverse complement strand
AGCCCCGTATCTCATCGTCTCCAACAATCCTATTATCTGCCCTCCAATCAGACGCATGTTATCTCTCTACACTTGCATGTACGGGTATGAAGGTTCAACAGCCACACCCTTTTTATGTTTTCCTTCGCCTAACATACCCAACCCTACACTTAGTTCCTCACAGGAAGAAATAATAATAATAAAAACACAGCCTATGCCCTTAATATTCCTACATACGACAGCCCACTACCCCCCCCCCCCCCCGACGCACACACACACACATCCTTACTGTCTTCTTTGTAGGAACTGGCAACAAAACGGGCTTTTTGTTAACTTTTATATTTTGCCCTTGGCCAGTCCTTTGTGCTGTAAAAAATAAATATAATAAATAAATATCCTACGGCCTCTCCACTGATAAAATAATAAATAACCTCTATAAATATCTAACGTGACTTTTCCCAACTTCAACTCAGACTCCTGAAGACATCACAAGGTGCTGAGACCATACATGTCATCCTCTAACATGTGCACGCTCCTCAAACACTAATCAGTACATGAGCATAGTAATGTGTACTGTGCCGTCTAGGTAAGATATACTTTGCAAGCCTCCTTCCTTGCCTCGCGGAATCTTGGTAGGTGGTGTGACCTCGGCCTCACTCAGTTCCAGGGCACAGTACAGTACAAAATATAATGAACCTCCGAGAAGTGTTTGTATTCCCAGCCTAAGCAGTATCTTCCACACCTCCCTCCCTCAAGCGGCTGACTGTCAGTCTCGCGATGAGAAGACATATCATTAGCATATCAACTTTCTATAAGATAATAATATTAATTATTATTATTATTACTATTCTTCTTCTTCTTATTATTATTATTATTATAAAACGCTGGCGTCACTAAGGAAGACGCGAGCATGATCACACACGTCATCACTGCACTAAAGAAGACATCAATGTTAATCACTCATGTCTCATTCTTATAGGATGGTCATACACACCCAACAGAATGCAAAGATGATTAAATACACGCAAGAAAAAATATAATGTCACCATTCGTAAAACGTTATTGATATTGATCCGATAATCAATAATTCTAACCAGTACAATACACGACACGTCCTGCACGCACAATGAAGCACGATGACGTCACTGGCGGCGGTGTGACTTCACAGTTGCACCAGGTAAACAATCAATAATAATGATCACAGCAAGGCAGGTGACGGTGACGCTTAAAAACTTTAATAACTTCTGTATTTTGGATAATTTACGAATTGTGAATAAGAGAAAACAAATAAATAAAGCAAGTTTGATGACAAACTTGCCTTTTTTTTTTTTATTTGCTTTCCACGGATGACGAAAGTTAAACAAAAAACATAGAAAATAAAGAAATAGCAATAATAAAGGATTACGACTTCCTCCTTCCGCTAAACATGTTAATTAGTTAGCGACATAGAATGAGCATCAGCGGCGGCGATACCATTGATTGCCTTTATTCATCTATCTGCTACGCCATCTGTGAATGTGTGTAACTGAGATTAATAACAGTTTGAGTAAAAAAAAAAAAAAAAAAAAAAAAAAAATACCAGCAAGATCCTAGAGCAGACAACCCGAGCCTTTCCTCCTCCTCCTCCTCCTCCCGCAGCGCCGCGCAGAGTTTGATTTTGACTTAATTTAATTTATTGCGCACAAGACGTCATTCTAGTACATAAAAAAAACATCTTAATAAAAATGAGACAAAGGCAGCAAATAGCATGAATCTAAAACTTTACCCTACATAGAATAACAAACAAGATTTAATATATCAAAGAGAGTGTCGCAAGTGAGGCGACGATAACAAAATATAAAAAATAATGTGATCTTTAGTGTGCCCGAGAAAGGTCGCGACACTAAAGGGTGTTAGGCAGAAGCGCTCTATCAAAGACTACTGTGGCAACAATACACGCCAACTATCACCACAACGACAATGACAACGATGACAAAATAACAATAACAACAATGACTTAGAGAAGAAAAAAATAGGTGACCTAATGAACGAACGAAGACAATTATCACCATCATTATCATAACCATCATCATTAGAAAGACCAAAAGCGAAAAAAATGGAAGAGAATATGGTATGATAAAGATAAAAAAAAAAAAAATCGGTGATAAAACACTAAACGAGAGACGCTGATGAGTTGTTTTTCAGGTATACAAATAACTGTGAGGAAGGAAGAAAGAGGGGGTGATAAAAGGAAGGAAGGAAGGAAGGAAGGAAGGAAGGAAGGAAGGAAGGAAGGAGGAAGGAAGGAAGGAAAGAAAGAAGGAAGGAAGCGGGGTGTTGGAAGGAAGGAATGCGGCGGTGTTGAAAGGAAGGAAGGAAGGATAAAAGGCAGGCGGGAGTGTTAAAAGGAAGGAAGGCAGGCGGGGGTGTTGAAAGGAAGGAAGGAAGGAAGGCGGGGGTGTTGAAAGGAAGGAAAGAAGGAAGGCGGGGTGTTGAAAGGAAGGAAGGAAGGAAGGAAGGGAGGCGAGTTAAAAGTAAGGAAGGCGGGGGTGTTAAAAGGAAGGAAGGAAGGAAGGCGGGGGTGTTGAAAGGAAGGAAGGAATGCGGGGGTGTTAAAAGGAAGGAAGGAAGGAAGGAAGGAAGGAAGGAAGGAGGGCGGGGGTGTTGAAAGAAAGGAAGGAGGGCGGGAGTGTTGAAAGAAAGGAAGGAGGGCGGGGGTGTTTTAAGGAAGGAAGGAAGGCGGGGGTGTTGAAAGGAAGGAAGGAAGGCGGGGGTATTGAAAGAAAGGAAGAAGGGCGGGGGTGTTGAAAGAAAGGAAGGAGGGCAGGAAGGAAGGTGGAAGTGTTGAGCGTAAGGAAGGAAGGAAGGAAGGCGGAAGTGTTGAAAAGGAAGGAACGAAGGAGGATGAGAAGCAAGCATATGAAGCCACGTGGTCTCCCTAACAGACCAACACCACTCATCACCACAAGGAACGCGTAACACAGAAGCCTTTCCCGGACGCTGTGATGACGTCAAAAGCCAGCCCGTGACGTCAGCAACACCCGTCACTCCTGATCGTAACACAACGCCCACTTCCCCTTGCAGTCACACGCTCGCCTTGTCACGCACTTTCTAACCTTCATCCCCTATGCCCTTGTACCCTATCCTGACATACCCTTTTTTCCCACATCACAAAGGACTGGCCAAGGTCATACCAACCCCCTCCTCACTCCTACCCACCCATGTTTGACCTACACTGGCCTACCCTTCCTTGGTATGTCTACTTATTTATGTCTATTTGTACTATGATGAAATTTTGTTTTTGAAGGAAAGGTTTAGCTATACGAGTCATTTCCTTAAGTCTCTCCTCCTCTTCTGTCTTGTTTCTCTTTCCTTCCTTTCTTTATTGGGTGTTCTCTTTCTACTAATATTTCTTTCACCTCTCTCTCTCTCTCTCTCTCTCTCTCTCTCTCTCTCTCTCTCTCTCTCTCTCTCTCTCTCTCTCTCTCTCTCTCTCTCTCCTTACTATAACATTTCAAGTGAACGATAGAAGGAAAAAATATAGGTACTTTTACTTCAGTCAACTGTTAGGACGAAAGATTAAGGGAAAAGAAGAAAGGAGGGTAATAAAACCTCATTCATTATTCATCTCTCAAAATTTGGCAGGAGGCATAAGAAGGGCTGGATGCCAAACCTGAGATTCCTGGCACAATAGATATCGATTGGAAAGAGGAGGAGGAAGATGAAGAAAAAATACAAATACGGAGGAACTGGATGAGAAGCAGAGAGAGAGAGAGAGAGAGAGAGAGAGAGAGAGAGAGAGAGAGAGAGAGAGAGAGAGAGAGAGAGAGAGAGAGAGAGAGAGAGAGAGAGAAGAAATATTCCCTATTAGAGCTTTCATAATCAGGCGAATTTTTTTTGATGCCGTCCGCTTTGATGTCCCGCCGTGACAGTGCACTGAACCAAGGAGGAGGAGGAGGAGGAGGAGGAGGCCACCATATCGCGTAAGGTACAAGCGCCCTTAGCAGGACGGAATTTTTTTTTAAAATCGAATATAAAATATTGATAGAGCATTGAGGGAGCTGCCAGGAGGGAGGTGGAGTGTGGTGGAGGTGCAAGGTGGGTGTTTGGAGTGTGGTGGAAGGTGGTGGAGGGGGTGGAGGTGTGGTTGGGGTAGTGGGAGGGGGAAAGTGGATGATGATGATGATGATGATGGATTACACAGGGATAGAAAACGATAAATGGGAAGAGGGAAGAAGGGGAGAGGAAAGGAAAGGATGGAGAAACATGAAAACAGTGCAAAGGTGACACGCTTAAATGATAAGATAATGTACTTGATGTAGATAGATTGTTGTAGATAAGGTGATAACGAGGAGTACAGAGTGAAGTGAAAGTACTATATCCACTCCTATACAGTACTGAGCGGTGTGGGTATTAAGTCCTATGTGGTTGGTGACGTGGTAGGGTTGTGGTGGAGGTAAGCAAGTGGTGGTGGTGGGGGTTTTCATGGGAGGTAAGGAAGTGGTGGTGGTGGGGGTTGTGGTGGGAGGTAAGGAAGTGGTGGTGGTGGTGTTGTGTGGAGGTAAGAAATCGGTGGTGGTGGAGGTAAGGAAGTGGTGGTGGTGGTGTTGTGTGGAGGTAAGGAAGTGGTGGTGGTGGTGTTGTGTGGAGGTAAGGAAGTGGTGGTGGTGGTGTTGTGTGGAGGTAAGGAAGTGGTGGTGGTGGTGTTGTGTGGAGGTAAGGAAGTGGTGGTGGTGGTGTTGTGTGGAGGGAAGGGGTGGTGGTGGGGGTTGTGTTGTGAGGTAAGACAGGGGTGGTGGTGGAGTTGTGGTGGAGGTAAGAAAGTGGTGGTTGTGGGGTTGTGGTGAGGGTAAGGAAGTGGTGGTTGTGGTGGAAGTAAGAAAGGTTGGTTGGCTGGTTGGTGGGGTTTGACACTTGTGGCAGTTACTGGTGGGGAAATGCAGTGTTGGAGGGGGGTTTATTGGGGTGTAGATGGGGTTTTGGTTGTGGTATACTAGAGGGTGAGTGTTAGTATAGGTAGTGGGGGTGGAGGGGGACATGTGTTGTTATTGTTGTTGGTGATGGAAATGTACACTTTACTGCCTTAACCCCTTCATGCCCAGATCTTTACTTTGCCATATAAAATCGTCTGTTGTTAGCCATAAAATTACGAAAAGTAACTTAATATACCAAATTAGCTAGTGGACAAGGATACTAAACAGGTCATTATCTATAAATTATTGTTTATATTCATTTAAATCGTCTAATGATTCTCTAAGTACAATGCAAATTTCGTTCTGGATCTCAAGGGGTTAATGTAATAATTTTTAATCTACATATATATTTTGATACTGCTTAAACAGAAAATAAATGAAGATTTTAAAAATAAACGTACCCACGAATAAAGATACTATGACCAATACTAAGGATGGTTCTAACCTTTAAGACTAAAAATAGGTCGGCGCCTTTCTCCCCGACCAAACTGAAAAGGTCGAATGTTTTCTGGATTGAACATAGAAGTAAAAAATAAAAATAACATGCGGAACTAAATAAATAAAAATGTACTGCCCGCCAAATCACACCATTCAGAATAAAATATAAAATTGATAAGAATACTGAATGTACAAATAAATAAACTAAGTCATATCAGTTATGGACTTTATGTTACTAAACGAGATATAAATAAAATTAAAAAATAATAAAATAGTAGGAAAACTGTGTGTGTAAATAAGTAAGTAAAGTTTATTGCCATTACTAGTAAATATATACATTCAGTAATTACATAAAAATTGGTCGTTGGCACGGTCTGTCGAGCCAAGGCTCCCTGACAGACATGTTCAGATATGTTATATGTGCTGAGCAGAATCAGTTGGCTGTTTGTTTATGTAGTAAAAATATACTACTTTGTAACGTGAAGCAAAAAAAAAAAAAATATACATACATATACATATATACATACATATACATAGACATACACATATGCATATACGTACACACATATACACAGATATGCACATACACACACACGCATATATACGATCATTCATTCATCCATATATATGCATGTTAAAAGGTGTGTGTGTGTGTGTGTGTGTGTGTGTGTGTGTGTGTGTGTGTGTGTGTTGTGTGTGTGTGTGTGTGTGTGTGTGTGTGTGTGTGAAAAGGGAAAAAAGGAAAAAATCTAATGAAGTGTAGGAGGGAAAAGGTGCGATCGACGGGAGGAAGTGACCAGCGTTCCTTATCACACACACACATACACACACACACACACACACACACACACACACACACACACACACACACGAGTGCCTACCTTTCCACCACTTATTTAACACATTGATAGTGGTGTAAAAGTTGTTAATTCTTACCACCACTAATATCAATATCAACAACTATAACAACGACAATTATGATACAGATAACAATAATAATACAAATAATAAAAAATAATAATAACAATATATAAGAAGAAAAGGTTGCGAGTGAAGAGAGGAGAAAGGAACGGTGGAGATGGAAGACAGGAAATAGATAAGAGAAAAAAAGTAAGGGACCCGAGCAAGAAAGGGATAAAAGGGAAAGTAGAGCATGAAGTCACAATACAAAAGAATGCATTGGACAAAGCAGTGACACGAACCTATATTAATGCAATTATTATTATTATTATCCTTTGAACGAGGCTTAGATAAGACTAGAGGAGGAAAACTGATCTATAAACGAGGTGGCAGGATATAAAGGCGATCGATGGCTGACACAGACATTTTACTACAAAGGAGAGAAGAAAAAATGTGATAAAAGTTGGATGAGGAGCCAAATCGTTCGAGCAGAGAAATCAGGGAGGTGCTTCCTTATACGATCCAGTCTGAGCAGGTTACGTCAGCCCCCCCCCCCCTACATCCTCTACTTACCCCCCATATTCTCCTTGGCCCCCTTCCCTACCAGCCCCCCACATCCTCCCCTTGCCCTGGCCCCCTTCCCTACAAGGCCCCCACATCCTCCCCACCCCTACCAGCCCCCTACATCCTTCCCTTGCCACCCCCCCTTCCCTACCAGCCCCCTACTTCCTCCCCTTGCCCCACCCCTTTCCCTACCAGCCCCCCACATCTTCCCTTTGCCCCCCCCCCCCCCTTCCTTTCCCTATCAAGGTCGTCCAAGATCCCAATGATCAATACCGCTTTTTCTTCTAGTTCAAGTAACACAGTAGCTGAAAGTAGAATAACATCTATTTTTCGAACACCTGACTGAATTCACCAGCCGATATCTAGCTTACAATAATTGAACTAGTGGAATTATAATTATCGACAGTATGAGTAGTTATATTTTTTTCTCATTATAGGATGATCTGATATAAGGTAGAAAATTAAATAACAAAGATTCGGTTATTGTCGGTCCCCGTAGAGCCGTAGAACGTTCAGGGAGAGATTGGCCGTGTTATAAAATAGCGATACAAGCCTTGAGACGCTAAGGGTTCCCACCGCCACCATACATACACAAGTTCCCTAATCAATAAATACCTCCTATATCAATACAGGTAAGGCGGTGGTAATAGTTTGTGCACACAATAACCCACAGACCGATATGTACTCGTAACGCACACACACACACACACACACACACACATTGCAAGGTCACAAAACTCAACAGCAGTAAAACATTTATGTGATATCCCGTTTCGTCCAAGATCCATGTGTCATAAATTATTATACTCCCGCTTATTAAGTCCAGCGACTCCCCCATTATCGTCGTAGTAAGAGGGGAAGGGGACAACGAGGGGAAAAGGGGAGGAGGGGAAGGAGGAGGTATGTTGGCCGGCGTAAGGAAGGGGATGGAGAGGGAGGGTAATGGGGAAGTGCGTGAGGGGACGGGGAGGTGGTAGGAGGGAGGGTGAGAGGGGGTGGTGGAGAAGGAAGGAGGAAGAGGAGGAGGAGGGTGAGAGGGGGTGGTGGGGAAGGAAGGAGGAAGAGGAGGAGGAGGGTGAGAGGGTGGAGGAGGAGGAGGAGGAGGAGGAGGAGGAGGAGGAGAGGAGGAGGAGGAGGAGGAGGAGGAGGAGGAGGAGGAGGAGGAGGAGGAGGGTGAAAAGTGGTGGTGGGGTAGGAAGGAGGAACGAGGAGGGAGATCTATAAACAAAGATGACGCGGCTGTAGTTTCCACGTGCTAAGGTCCACGAGGTAAATATTATGAAGAAAAAAAACGAGAGAACCACAAGCGACAAAGACAGGTATAGACACGAAAGATAGGGAGTGGGGATGGCATGAAAAATAAACACAAACAAAAATTACTCAAAATACATAGTGAACATAGTGACAAGAAACACACCAACCCACAGAGAGAGAGGAGGAGAGAGAGAGGAGAGGAGAGAGAGGAGAAGGAGAGAGAGAGAGAGAGAGAAGGAGAGAAGAGAGGGAGAGAGAGAAGAGAGGAGAGAGAGAGAGAGAGAGGAGAGAGAGAGAGAGAGAGAGAGAGAGAGAGAGAGAGAGGGAGAGAGGGAGAGAGAGAGAGAGAGAGAGAGAGAGAGAGAGAGAGAGAGAGAGAGAGGAGGAGAGAGAGGAGGGAGAGAGGGAGAGAGAGAGAGAGAGAGAGAGAAGAGAGGAGAGAGAGAGAGAGAGAGAGAGAGAGAGAGAGAGAGAGAGAAGAGAGAGAGAGAGAGGAGAGAAGAGAGAGAGAGAGAGAGAGAGAGAGAGAGAGAGAGAGAGAGAGAGAGAGAGAAGAGAGGAGAGAGGAGAGAGAGAGAGAGAGAGAGAGGAGAGAAGAGAGAGAGAGAGGAGAGAGAGAGAGAGAGAGAGAGAGAGAGAGAGAGGAGAGAGAGGAGAGAGGAGAGAGAGAGAGAGAGAGAGAGAGAGAGAGAGAGAGAGGAGAGAGAGAGAGAGAGAGAGAGAGAGAGAGAGAGAGAGAGAGAGAGAGAGAGAGAGAGAGAGAGAGAGAGAGAGAGGAGAGAGAGAGGGAGAGAGAGAGAGAGAGAGAGAAGGGGAGAGAGAGAGAGAGAGAGAGGGAGAGAGAGAGAGAGAGAGAAAGAGGAGGAGAGAGAGAGAGAGAGAGAGAGAGAGAGACGCTAGCTAGCTTGATTAAAAAAGGAAAAAAATAACAAACCCATGTCACACACACATACACATCTACGTCATAAAACATAAAAAAGTAAACACCTTCCTCTTCCCACCACGCAATACGGAAGACCAAAGTTACACCGAAATCAAAGTATAATAAAAAACTGCAAAAACACAAAAAGTCATAAAAACAACACTCATCTTTCCTCCCCCAGCCAACACTTCCTTCCCTCCCGCCAGTGACGTCATCATTCCTCCGCAACCTCCAGTATGACGTCACGGAGCCTCCCACCCCCTCCAAGCCCCCTTCTTTACGACTCTACCAGAAAAATAACCCACCCACTCACTCACGAACACCCCCACAACATTTCCCCTAACTTCCTATTCATCATACCGAAACCCTTCCCCCCCCACACAACCTTCTCTCCTCGAATTCCCCCACTCACTCACTCACAAACACCCCCACATTTCCCCTATCTTGTTATTCATCATATCGAAACCCCCTCTTCTTCTCTCCTTGAATTCCCTGCTCCCCCCCCTCAGACCCCCTCCTACACTACATAGCCTCATCACACCTCACTGCTATCATATTCATTCCCTAACTTGTTATTCATCATACCGAAACCCTTACCCCACCCCCACCTTCTCTCCTTGAATTCCCCCCCTCAAAACCCCCACCACACTACATAGCCTCATTCAAGCTCACTACTATCAAAATTTCATCATCACCAATATTTCGTGGTTATTGTTGGTGACTAATGTAGTAATATCCTCCATGCTGACATCACCTGCTACCTAGGTGTCTACGCTCGCCGTCAATAATACCGTCAAGACCAAAGAAGCCATAGAAGGAAGACAAAGAATGAAGGAAAATCAATACTATCTTTTTTTCATATTTCTTATCGTTTCGTATATATTTTTCTAAGTAATTATGGATGGTGATTAAGGTTCTCTCTCTCTCTCTCTCTCCTGTTCAAAACGTAATCAAGGTTCCCTGGACCCTGAATTCCCCTTCCCCCAACGTGTAAATTACTACATCCTCGAAGCGTTATGCTTAAAATTTACTGCTATTTCCTGTTTCACGCGAGTTTTATCCTGTGTGTGTTATTCACCCATGGTCTTGTCCACGCGAGCTGGCTCGCGATCGCCAGTTTTCACCCTCTCAGTGCGAGCTTGGAGCTCATTATTACCGATCTTTGGGCAATGCTGGGACCTCACACACCCATCCCCTTGCTCAAGGGGGACAGTAACCGCCCGAATTTATCAGTGAAAAATCTCCGGTAGCGCGAGGATTCGAACCACCTACCCACAGAATGGGAGGCCGTCACGTTCTCAACCTGACCATCACGCGGTATACCTGACCATCACGTGTGTGTGTGTGTGTGTGTGTGAGAGAGATGTTACAGGGCAATCTGTCGAACGTATCCCAGATATCTTGAAACTCGATAGTCGATACAGAAACTTCTGAAATTACAGTGGGGATAAGAACTAAAGAGTTCCGTCTGTAATGGTCTCGTTTCCTATTATCTAATTAAATCTCTCTCTCTCTCTCTGACTCGTGGTTCTCTCCATGACTAGGGCCAAGTCGCCAACTAACTCGGCGCAAAACCCCCATCTACATTTATCTCTCTGTCAGCCTGCACATATTGAGTGACAAAGAGACAAATTGGTATTTCCATATACTGTACACATGGGACAGAAAAAAAAAATGGCTAATCGTGCACGTCGTGGATGCTGAGCCCACAGTAAACATGGGTGATGACGTCATGGTTGACACACGCGGCGGTGACGTCACTGCCTAAGCCACGCCGCTCCACCACCACCACCAGGTATATTTAAACCCCCACCACAGGCTCCCTTCTGTTTCATGCCAAACTACATATATGCACAATATCCAACATACGCCACACAAAGGCAGTCCAGCCTCAGGAAGTTACAAATGACATATGAATATGTATTAAGCTCAAAGAGTAAAATGCGTACACACACTATACCCATTGTATGAGACTAAATAATAGTCAAAATTCTATACTAGAGTAAACATGTAAGTGAATAAATTTAGATTGAAGAAAGACAAGTAAATACGCAAAGCAGTTTAATGTAATGGTAGTACTAGTGATGCTTATGATGATGATAATAATGATAATAACAATGTGTATCTAGTGTATACGTATAATTTCACACACACACACACATTATATATATGCCTTGTGTTGGCCACCTATCTGTTCACCATTGATCGCACCTTTGCCGCGTACCGCCGTACTCTCGGGACACTCCATCCTTTCCCGCCTACTTCCGCCTTCAGTCACGCTCTTGGCACCAACGAGCGAGGCTGCTTCCTCACAGGCACAGGCAGAAATCTTTAAACTCTACTGTTAAGTGAATTGCTTGATGATCTCACCACGTATACAAACTTTATCCCGCCTCATTACATTTAAAGGCCGCGAGGGCTTGCATGACATTTCTATCCAGCCCTAGCAACGTTGTCATACTGGCAGCCAGACACCATATATCTACTGTTATGCGGCTACATCTTGTCACTCTTTCTGTTGATTATATTTTGATCTTACTGCGACCAAAATACTTCTGTCATCAGAGGGCAGGGCCCTGAAAAGCATTTTCACTCCAGTGAATTAACGCCTAAATCCTGGCTGCAGTAGTTAACAACCTCGTTATAATCTCTGCCGCTCTGATAAGGTGCATCCGGCTGGATGCCGTCCCCCCCTACAAGAGCCCCGACTGAAGCCTCGAGCACAGTACCACAACCAAAGTTACAAAGTTACTGAGATCAGGTAATTGACCACAACCACCTTCATTACATGAACTAACCACGTTTATTAGTTTCATGTAGCTTCCCCATGTTCCTATCATCCACATCCCGCTGCCAGTTACTCTAGCCATCGTCGCCTCACTGACAAGAATGAGGTAACACGGCGCTCTCATTCACCATGTCCATACCTGCTCACGTGACCAAGAGTTTGTAACCAATCCATCGGGAATGGCAAAGTGTCCCAACCCCTTCCAGCCTACGCCTCCACCGCCTAAGCTTGGCCTGTCCTGCATCACCCAAGATGCTTGTCCACTTTTTGCCTGCCCTCTTTAACCGCTTGGATAAGAACAGCGCGCACATATCCTACGTCAGCTTGTAAACATAACCCGAACACATTTCTAAACCAAATAAGCACAAGTGAAAAACATTGACTAAAAAAACAAATACTCGATCCATGGCCACACGCCACAGCAGCGGCAACACACCTCAAGGTTTGTCAGGTGTGCCGCGGCTGCCGCCCACGTAGCAACGCAGGACAAGCCCCGTTCACCCCGCCTCACCAACACATACACACTTCGCCAGTCTGTCACGCGGCACGGCACGGCACGCCTCGCTTCGTGCACACATTATGTCACTTGTAAAAGTAAATAATACAAGAGTAAGGCCAAGTGTTGACACTAACGAGTATCAGTAGGAAGCCCCAACAGTGTTAGGCCGCCCGCCACCCTCCTAACCCTCGTCGCTGGTTATCCCCATGCCCCTCGACAGTGGACCGCCCGGCGCACCCTTCCTAACTACGGCACGTAATTAGCACCACCGCAACCCTTAACTATCATTGAGTGAACGATATATATTAGTGAAGGCAACAGTAGGTGCGCAACACCTGCGTAGTGCACCTGCACACATTGATTATCCTGGGCCTGCCAACAACATACCTGCCTCATTGACACTATTGCTTCACCTGACATCTAGTGTTCCAACACTAATGGCGTAATTACATGTCTCTGGTTATTTAATAAAGCATCACTACCACAAAAGCTTTGTTTCATGTAAACCCGCGAATGTAGCTTCCATTTCTGTGCGCCATTGTATACAGCTCTCATATGTGGCCATGTTTATCGGTGAAATGGGGCGGAGGCCTACCATGCCGTGGCAGGCGGTCGAATGTATGACAGGATGGCGGGAACTTGTTGATGGGGACCTACCTGGCCGTTACGTCGACAGTCGGGACGCTAACTCGAACTCCTACTGGAAGATGAGCAGCTACGTCAGGGTCCACGTCAGAGCCCCGTCACAGCGTCACACCGGACCCCCGCCCGTCGCCGCCCGCCCCGGTATTGCTCCGCGCGCCTGGCTGCCACATGTCACCACGCTTCATAATATTTCATTATATTTCGGTCTAAAGGTCACTGCTACCGGTGGAAAATCATCCATGCTTTCGATCAACTTTATGTATTCAAATGCTTCTCTCTTCTAAATGATGTGAATAGTAATTCTTTATGCTTACGAAATATCTACAACGATTATAACATGATATTTGATGTCGTTCCTGAACGGATGTTAAATAAATTACTCCATAATCTTCACGTGGTAGGGGAGGGGGTCATCTCCTTACCATACGGTGACATAAACATGATTTCTATTGGCTTGTTTCAGTTGTGTTTCACCCTCTGATTGGTCAATAATGACTAGTACTATTCCCTGGAAAGGTATGACGTAAGCTCGTAGGATCTTCATAAACGAAATTGTAATGATAAAATATTCCAACTTGAGAGGCATGTAATGCAGCTGCGCAGTAATATATATTTTGCTTTGTAAGAAATCTACACGACAAAGTCTATTGAGAAGCTCTACCATGTTTGCGGAACTACTTGAGTCAGCGCACCAAGACTGCGTACAGAGGCTCTAGGAAAACAACTGCACCAGCAGGAATATTTCATCATCGCCTCCTTAGGTGTTTGTTGATGTCTCAGTCTCACGTTCATCAACAGTCTTTTTCAGCCATGTCAAAGTGTCACATATATTGCAATACAAACAGTACATGATAAAACATATTTGCGAATCTAAATCTAACAAAGTCCCTGTGAGAAAATAAAGGTAAAAAATACGAGAAAAAATTAAGTGCTTTACTAACTACGAGGTATGTGTATCAACACTCAACAGCACACTAGATGCACGTATGGCAGTATGAATGTGATCGAATCGAAGCTATATGTATATTACTTCTTAAGTTTTTCAGGTCTGGTTTCACCTCAAGAGGTTGGAGCTGCAGACGATGCGTTGGCACGAAAAGCAAGGTTGGCCATCCCTTGGTGGGAGCCACAGGTGTCCCAAACGCTAGCACGCCCACCCGCCCACTCTAGCACACACACACACACACAGGTCGTTCCACTCTCATAAGTTAATGAAATACACGATGAAATTGAATTAAATTAACTTTTTTTTAACATCAAAATAGACTGGAAAAAGTTACCAAAATAGGTGTACTTACTTAATTACCCGCTGAATGCCAGTCCTCATGTAGCAGATAGACAGACTTATAAAGAGTAGTGGGCCGATATAGTTCGGCCCACACACACACACACACACACCTCTTTCCGACCAAAGTACCTACTGTACTTTGTTTCCGACGACAGATAAAACCCGGGAGAAAACTATCGCAACAAAGACAACCAATCGTTGTTGTTGTCGATTGAGATCAGAAGTTTTTACGCGCCAATTTAAGGCACCAACAGTAAAATCATGCCTTGTTTTTCGATGATAGGAGTCACTAGACGCAGTTGATGTTGGTAATGTACTTATCTTGTCTAGAAAATTCATTCATTTAGATAAAACCCGAGCCCCTGTCCACCCAGCAGTGAATGGGTACCGGGTGTTAGCCGGGGGTTTGTGACCCCCCTCCCAGGGTGGTGTCTTCGGCCATCACTAAGCTGCAGCGGTAGATCACTACGGCTCTGAAGAGTTATCCTCTAAACAAACAAACAAACAAACAAACAAAAATGCCGTTTTAGAGTAGGATCCCCAGAAATAATGCTGCTGTGAGGTCAAAGAAAATATATGCTGCAAGGGAAACTAATATATTTGATTACTTTTTCCTTTTGGAATTCTTTATTCTGTATAGTACAAAATACTTCCAATACACCGGCAGACCGGCAGGAAATGAATGCACAACATTGAAATGAATAAAGATATGTAGTTATATATCTATTCATCTATCAAAGTAAATACCGTGAGGGCAACACTGACAGAACAGTGGTCGGAAAACACGTCACTGCTAGATGGTATAACCGAGATATAACCGTGGCCACCGAGATGAGATTTCATCTCGGTGGCCTCGGTATAACCCAGTGGTTCTTAACCTGGGGGGCGTGGATATTTGCCTTGGGGGGCTTGAGGCAAGAGAGAAAAAGGAAGAACTGTCAAGTATTTAAGTTTAAGCTCGGCCTTCCCCGCATGAATTGATCTTGATTTTGATCTTGATATTACAGGTGGCCTATTCTTCATAGGCCAGGCCTTTGAACCGGCTGTTCCTGTAAAGAAAAACACAAATAGGAAACAGAACAAAATAAAACTACATACAAGCATGTATAGTTCTATTGTCTATTTCTCATACACCACATTCTTTCCAAAAACTCTTTCACTGTCTCAATCAGCCGTCCCCTTGTCTCACCACATAAAATTATAGTCCCAGCAGCAATAACATCCATTCACTTCCTGTCCTTTCAATCACCTCATTCATTTCACATCCCATTTCAGTCAAAACCACACGCATCATTTCCATTCTCTCCCCGTTATACTTTTCACATTCTAGTGTTCCACTGTTTCATCCTCACCCATGACACACATCTGGCACACTTTGCTGCGGGACTCAGACCATCTATAGTTCCTTGCATTCACATCCATACACTGTGTCCTAGCTTGGAAGAGAAGGTCGCCACCCAGGGTTCCATCATACACACTTTCATACGCTGGTGCCTCTTTCTCCTTATACCATTCTAGTGTTTTATTTTGCTCCATCTCATTCTTCCACTTACTCAGCCCCACATATTTCACTACTCTATCGATCTCATTTTTTCCCTTTCTCACATCCCACTCAAGGCCTTCTCCATCACCGTTCATCATCTTCCATTCAACAACATGAAGCTCGCTCGCGAGGGTGAGCGAAGAAAGTCGGCACAGAAGCAAGTGTGAGTGAAGAATAACTCTGCGGTGACGTTTTGCTATATTTCACTAACTCCCTAGACTCATGTAATATTATTTGTTGTTATTATTGTTATCATTATTATCGTTGTCATCATTATCATTATCGTAATCATCATTATTATTGTCGTTATTATTGTTATTATTATTATTATATATAACGTGATATAACTAAATCTGCTGGGTATATGTAAGGCCGGTGTTCATGAATAAGTGTGTGCACAATAAAAAAATTAAAAACACGCGTTTTTTCAGTTTTTCTTTCTGATTCAGGATTATTTTGAAATATCTTGGTTGAAGAAGTGAAGGAGGGGGGCATGGAGGCAAGGACCAACTACTAAAGGGGGAGTGGTGGTAAAAAGGTTAAGAAACACTGGTATAACTTAAAGTCCGGATGGCCGCTCAGAAGAACTCAAGGAATACGTGAGATCATCAGGGCACTCAGTTAACCCGTTCCCTCCCAGGACCAAGGATAAGTTCTATATAAAAGATGTATTTAAGGGACACATCCATATATTTACCTAATTGTGTATTTGTTAAAAGTCAGACCTCGTGCTCGGTCTCATGAAACACGAGGCCGAGGACTCGTCTCCGTCCTGTGAATTCCGGCATAATCAGGATCAGATAGTATCTGACCCTGGGCGTAATATCCCTGATCGCAGCAGCGGAAAGAATGTTTTACTCAGAAAAAAAGGAAGCATCCTGCCTCAACTTTGTGTTTGCATCAGCTGGACGAAACCGTCGCGTCCACCCCCCTCCTCTGCCAAGAGGCAGAAATCAGGGGAAATCTGGGCCGAGAATGTAAGTATTATTATACGAAGTGGGCGTGTGGGGGGAGAGATGTGAGGCGATGGCGGGAGTCTGTGGGTGCTGCTCGCCGCGGTGGGTCGCGTTCTCCTCACGGCTCACACTACACCTCCGCGCCGACCAGTGCTGAAGGTCTCGCACATTATCGAACATTGACAGCGATAGAAAGAAAAAAATCCTGTGCAACATAAAAGAAATTAATATGTAGCAAGATCGTACATTTCATTGATTTAGCAAACAAACATTTAAATTGATATTCTCACTTTGTGTTTGAAAAGATTTTGTGCGGGGGACTTTTTGTAATGATAAATTTTCCTACACACTTTCGGCATTTGAGTGCGAAAGTAGGCTGGCCTACATTCTTTCCGAGTGAATGCAGGAGGTAGACGTGGAGACTAAACTAAGGAGGCAAAAACCTTGGAAACACGTTGGTCACTACAACGAGGGATTGAGTTGCACGTCGGAGTGAGGAGCGTGTTGGACGTCGGCCACAGTACCTCGCCGAGCACGCCTTGCTAAAATAACTTGCGGAACAGACTAAATATCACTGACGACGGACATTTGCACTTTCCTCTGCCCCCACCCACCTCCCTATCCGCAGCAAGGCCCTACCATTCTACTTGGCACCTACACTTGGCACTCTGGCCGTGGTTGCATGCCTCTGCCACTTGTCTCACTAGTTACCTGGCTGACGCGCATGACATCTGGCGAACAGGTATTAGAAACGCCCTCCCTCTTCAGCACCGCGAGGATAACATGGCTTTCCGGGTGAAAATCGTGACCTTGATGCTGACACTCCTGAATTCCCTGTCCACGCTGGGTGACGCTTCATCGGGTGAGTGTTAAATACTGGGCAAAGTTGTTGTTTTTTCTTTATTCTTGTGTCATGGTTCTTGAAATGTTAAAGAAAGAATGGCAACGCTGATTAATTGTGATTACGTTCTGAGAGAGAGAGAGAGAGAGAGAGAGAGAGAGAGAGAGAGAGAGAGAGAGAGAGAGAGAGAGAGAGAGAGAGAGAGAGAGAGAGAGAGAGAGAGAGAGAGAGAGAGAGAGAGAGAGAGAGAGTTGAATAAGGGCACATGAGATAATGAAGGTATTATTGTGCATCTCTGAGTCCCTGGGCGAGTGGGAGGAACTATACACTGTGCATGCTTGGTGGTTCAATGTCCTGATCCCCTCCCGCTCCCGCCGCAGGGGATGCCGAGGCCCTGATATCGGCGGCGCGGCAGGGACTCGTGGAGGAGGTGAGGGGCTTGCTGAGAGACGGTGTTGCGGTCGACAGCAAGGATGATGCAGGTATTATCGCTATTATCATTATTATCATCATTACTATTATTTCATTATTATAGTTATTATTATTATCATTATTATCATTATTACTATTATTATTATCATCATTAATATTATTATTATCATCATTACTATTTCTATTATTATTGTTATTATCATGACTGATTCTATTATTTCTGCTGTTGCTATAGTTATTAACAAGTGCTTGTGGGCCCTTCGGACCCATGTATTGATGTTTGTAGTAGTAGTATAGTATATTAGACAACATGTGATTGCAAACTCCAATCGTGTTGTTGCTGTCGTTGGTCACTGGTCAAAGTGCCTCGGGGTAGACCACGTTCCGTGTGATTCCAACCCTTTGTGTTCCGTGTGATTCCAACACACACACACTCACACACGCACACAAACGTCCATGAGTCTACTGAGTTTGTGGAATGCGGCAAGACGTTACCGCAGAGTTTTTCCTGTAATATAATACCCCTACAGTGTTTTTAACCCAAAACCCCCCTTTAAAATTATTCAATCGACATGGGACCAAGCCGCTTACCACCTACGGTTTATTTGCGATTTTTTGAGCCTACTCTCATCAAAATTGAATTTACAGTTTCGGCTACCCAAAACAGACAGACAGACAGACACACACACACACAGACACACGGCTACTCCTATAGTATATTAGACTTCGCATTATTACTTCAAGAGTTAATATAATTTTCGTTTCGCAGACTTTGTTCTCGTCTCAATGCTAAGTCAATCTCTCTCTCTCTCTCTCTCTCTCTCTCTCTCTCTCTCTCTCTCTCTCTCTCTCTCTCTCTCTCTCTCTCTCTCTCTCTCTCTCTCTCTCTCTCTCTCCATCAACCCTAAAATAACCTCCTCTGCAATAATAACAAACGGTCAACAACGCATCACAGAGTACAAGACGTATATATAGTACTACGTGAGTGACTTTCAAGTAGGCAGGAATGAGTGCGAGGGGCTCCTCTAAAGGTGTTGTGACCCGCAGGACAGACGGCGCTGCAGGTGGGCGCCCGCAGCGGCAGTCTGGGAGTGGTGGAGGAGCTCCTCTCTCACCAGGCCAACGTGTCTGTGCGCGACAACTGGGGTGAGTCGGAGGGGTTGACATGAAAAGAAGGGGTGATGGAGGTGGAGGTGACAGGGGTTGATATGAGGCGGTAGAGAATGGCAGAGTGTAGCTGTATGTGGCAGGGATATACTAGTTGGACAGCATGAACATAAGAAAATAAGGAAGCTACAAGAGGCCGTGAGACCTACACGTGGTAGTTCCTGTTACTTAACACTAC
The DNA here is from genome assembly GCA_016584305.1 of Chionoecetes opilio. NCBI lineage: Eukaryota > Metazoa > Arthropoda > Malacostraca > Decapoda > Majidae > Chionoecetes > Chionoecetes opilio. The sequence goes on along the minus strand of JACEEZ010014259.1, from coordinate 532,678 downwards.
CCTACATCCATCTTTCATCCCCATCCATGAACTTGTCTAGCCTCCTTTTAAAACTCTCTATTGACTCCGCACTAACTACCTGATGACTGAGTTCATTCCAATCATTTACCACCCTATTTGTGAACCATTTTCTCCCTATTTCTTTTTTAAATCTACATTTTTCCAGTTTGAATCTGTTACTTCTTGTTCTACCCTGTTTAGAGGTAGAGAAAGGTTTAGAGGCAGGCATAAGGTAGAGAGGGGAGGGATGATGGCAGGGGAGATGGCGGTGTTGACAGGGTGCATGGCGGCGGATGGCAGAGGCTGAGAGAGGTTGACCTGCTTGATGGCGTGAAGTAAAGGGGTAGGCAAGGAGTGGCAGGGGCTGACATGAATTAAAGTAAGTACCAGAGAGTAGCTGGCAGGAAGTGCTGGCGACATGGTGTTTCTGTTGTATTGTTTTGTGTACTTAGCATTTTACTTTGAGTCAATGAATGAGTATTACCAATGCTCTTAAAAATCAGCCATTAATGTTTCCTTTTTTACTCGATGTTTGTGCTACATGCTACATAAATAGCCGCCAAATTCGTTAGTTTTTACCTGTTGTCCTCGCCATACATTTGGAGGATTCTCTCACTTAACCATTAATTGATATTTTTCAATGTTACAAAGTTGATTACCTAGAGTGCGTAATTAACACCTTTGGACGAGATGCACCTGCCACCTCAAGAACAACATGACACGGCGACTCACACGCACGCGCACACACACACATGCACACACACACACACACACACACACACACACACACACACACACAACACACACACACACACACACACACACACACACACACACACACACACACACACACACACACACACACACACACACACACACACACACACACACACACACACACACACACACACACACACACACACACACACACACACACACACACACACAACACACACACACACACACACACACACCACACACACACACACACACACACACACACACACACACACACACACACACACACACACACAACACACACACACACACACACACACACACACACACACACACACACACACACACACACACACACACACACACACACACACACACACACACCACACACACACACACACACACACACACACACACACACACACACACACACACACACACACACACACACACACACACACACACACACACACACACATTCCTTGTCTGTCGTTTGAAATTTCGGTTTGGTGTGAAACTCAACAACCTGCTCCTCCCTCAGGAAAGACCGCCTTGCACGACGCCGCTTCGTTTGGCCGCGAGGACATCGTCAGCATCCTCCTCGAACACGACGCCGATGTGGCCGCTGCCGACACCTCCGGTTAGTTCCCCTCAAGTCCTTGGTTCCCCTCGACAGAAAAATATGTTTGTTTGTGATCTGGTGTGATAGGGAGCTGTAAGAGTTTGCCATTAGAAAGGATAAAATGTTATGATGCTTTCAAAATATGAATGAGAAAGAAATAGTTATGTTTTCGTTTAGATTTTTTTCAAATATATTCTGTATCAGGTAAAAAATATACAATAAATTTATCTCACTCAAATGGAGTAACTTGAAGATTTAATGCCTCATGCAAAAAAAGAAAAGTTAACCAAATAAAGCTAGTGTATATCAATTGAAATTTGAGGAGCAAAATTAAAGCTACACTGGGATTCATGTTCAGTCAGCTTTACATGCAGCAATGATGGAGGGACTGCTATGTAATCCCCCCCCTCTTATTTAATAAACTTGTAAAACTTGTAAGACTGACGCTGTCTCTCCTGCAGGGAAGGTGGCGCTGCACGAGGCGGCGTGGCTGGGGCGGGATAGTGTGGTGGAGGCCTTGCTAGCACACAACGCCAGTGTTCTCGCCGCTGATACTAACGGTAGGTAACAATGCCCTGATTCCCTATCTCACTGCTCTCTTGCTCTGCTCTGATTCTGCGGCTATTATTTGAATGTTTTAAATGTTTCAATGTTGCCTAGTTAGCCCTGTATTGTCCCTTCCCAATGCCCCACATGCAGCCGTCATTAAGCGAAAGCCTTTGCCGTCAATACAAAGACTACTCTATACAGTAGTCTTTGGTCAATACCACGAATAGATACGACCTCCATGCTCTTCAAACCCACAAACTGATTCTTTTTCTCCTTCCTTCCTGCTAATAACTCACTCTGTCTTTCCCACCTGCGCGCATGGTCCCTATTGCCCTTAACACTGATGAATTTACACTACCACTGGCAAACTAAACCCTCCTCCCTTCCCACCTATACAAGCATGATTTTTTTTTACTTTTCCCAATCACAAACAAAGTCCATATTTTCCCCCTTACTCGCAAACGAATGTAAGACCTTTTGCAATATCTATTTATAAGCAAAGCCCCCCCCCCCCCCAATCACCAGGTTCACTCATAAAAAGGATCATCTAATAAATCTTTCCATTCACATTCATGAAGTTTTTGTCGTCCACTGTCAACAGAACTCCCTCTGCTCGCCCCAACCACAACTGCGATTACCTTATCTTCCTCAAATAATCTTGCCTGTCCTATATATGCACACCACCCCTTTCCTTGGCACTGAAGGAGGAGGGACCCACCATAGCAACGATGACCACCACCATCACGACCACCACCGACTCCCCCCCCCCCCCCATCACTATGAATCCTCTGTACAACAAGTCCCCCAATAGCTGCTTCAGTCCCTTTACGGTGGAATTTCCCCTTCACACACCGTGGTTTATTTATTTCCTCTACATCCTTTCCACTTGGGGCGCCGCGGGATCGACTAGACTACATGTTTGAAGGAGAATTGCATCATAACTACAGAGGGTAAAGAGACGCGCTGTTCAGGGGACGAGGGGCGTAGGACAAGGGCGACTGTGAGGCCAGACACTTGACACTGGCGACCCTTGAGCGCGTCATCTTGGCCAAACTCGCACAGTGACCCGAGACGTGACCCTGATCCCGCTTGACACCATGTGACCTCTTGACCTCCTCGTGCTCTACCTCCGTCTTCGCCTCCTTCACCTCCTCATCGTTGTTATCAATCATAGTCATCAAACTCATCGTCTTTCTACTCTCTCGTTTCTTCCTTATATTTTATTCCTTTGCTATGTTGTTGTTGTTGTTTTGTTATTGATTGTTTCCTCCTCCTTCCCTTCATCTTCCCCTTCTCTTTTTTTCTTCCTCTTCTTCATATAGAAAAACATTTACATAGTGTGGGAAACCTTCAACTTTATACTCATAGATCTTAGTAATTTCCTGCCCTACTTGCCTAACATCCAAGGCCTCGTGAGTATTGATCCCCTGACCACTGACCCTTGACCTCCGCCTCCTCCTCCCCCAGGCCAGACACCCCTGCACTACGCCAGCGAGCAGCAGCAGGCGGCGGTGGTGCTCACGCTGCTGGGACACGGCGCTCACGTGAACGCCACAGACAAAGACGGTTAGTGCTCATTACCGCTATTATTATCATTGTAGTAATGATAAGCCACATTATTAATCAAGGATACTACATTCGATACTATACTCTTATATTATCCTTGGTATTAATGCAGGCTTATGAGGCTTATACTGAGGCTTTTCAAACGTTATTTACACACTTAGGAACGAAAATATTATTACAGGTATATCAATGGGTGTATATGCAATAGTTTTAGGATATAGAAAGGTTTGACGTTTTTGCTGAAATATTTGATGTTTGTTTTTTCTTTTGTATATAAATACCTGGTGACGAAAATAACTCGTTCGCGTCAGCAGAAGGATGTGGGTCATAAACTAATTGGTATTTTAGAAGTTACTGCCTGCCATTGATGATGATGATGATGACTCGCCACCCTTCCTCCCCTCATTCCGCCTCCCCCCCCAGGCCTCACGCCCCTGCATTACGCCTCCTGGTTCGGCGCGGTGCAGGTGGCGGCCGCGCTACTCGACCACGACGCCGACCCCGCTGCCCGCAACCACCTGGGTATGTGTGTGTGTGTGTGTGTGTGTGTGTGTGTGTGTGTGTGTGTGTGTGTGTGTGTGTACACTTCTATTATCTTGAAAATAGTTGAATATTGAAAGATATATGGTAGCTTTGGTAGGTAATAAATTAAAACGTTCTCTCTCTCTCTCTCTCTCTCTCTCTCTCTCTCTCTCTCTCTCTCTCTCTCTCTCTCTCCTCTCTCTCTCTCTCTCTCTCTCTCTCTCTCTCTCTCTCTCTCTCTCTCTCCTCTCTCTCTCTCTCTCTCTCCTCTTCTCTCTCTCTCTCTCTCTCTCTCTCTCTCTCTCTCTCTCTCTCTCTCTCTCTCTAGGCCAGACGCCACTGCACCTCGCCGTGGAGCATCGGCAGCAGCCAGTGGCGGTGGTGCTGCTACGCAACCAGGCACCGCTGGACGCCGCTGACGACAATGGTAACACACACACACACACACACACACACACACACACACACACACATACACACACACACACACACACACACACACACACACACACACACACACACATTCCCCTTCCCCTGATCCCCTCATGATGGGTCTCATCCAACAGCTCTTTCACTCACATCACTCTTCCTTCCCTCCATCCCTTTCTTCCCTCATTTTCGGTCTTCCTTTTACCCTTGCCAAATGCCCTTCACTCATATCTGTCCTTCTAACACAGCGGTTCTTAACCTGGGGGCACACCCCCTTAGGTGGGCGTGTGTAATTACCTAGAGGGGCGTGAACCAAGAGAGAAAAAGGAAGAACTCAAAAATATTTAACTTGAAGCTCGCCTTTCGCTTTAACATGAAGCTCGCTCGCGAGGGTAAGCAGAGAAAGTCGATACAGAGAAGAAAGTGTGGCTGAAAAAACTCTGCGGTAATGGTTTGCTAGATTTCACGTACTCCCTATACTTTAATGCTATACTGTAGTATTTTTTGTTATTATTATTACTACTATTATTGTTATTTTAATCATTATTATTATAGCGCGTAGTTTCTTGTGTACGGCGGCCTTTAAACATGATCTAATTAAATTTGCTGGGTATATGCAAGGTGATAATGAATAATTATGTTCACACTAAGTGTTAAAAACACGTCTTTTTTCAGTTTTTCTTTCTGATGCAGAATTATTTTTAAATATCTTGGTTGGAAAAGGGAAGGGGGGGGGGCATGGAGGCAAGGACCAACTACTAAAGGGGGCGTGGTGGTAAAAAGGTTAAGAAATACTGGTATAACACCATTGTACGTCACACTGAAATTTTGCTACTATATCCACGTCATTCATCTTGCCCTCGTCACTCCTATATAGTACTGTTTCTATCAAATTCTCTCTCTCTCTCTCTCTCTCTCTCTCTCTCTCTCTCTCTCTCTCTCTCTCTCTCTCTCTCTCTCTCTCTCTCTCTCTCATAACACCTCTCCCCTATTAGGTAACACGGCGCTCCATTTGGCTGCGCGAGACAGGAACACTAAAGTAGCCGAGATGCTGCTACTAAGGTGTCCAGACTTGACCCTCAGGAACCTCAACCGTGAGTATGGCAATAATGACAAATAAAAGTGATGATAAAATAACAACAACAACAATAATGACAACAATACCCACAACTACACCACAATAAACAGCGAAGATTGAGCTACCACGCTAACACACACCACACACACACACACACACACACACACACACACACACACACACATACACACACACACACACGCTTCACTCACGCCTCCTTACCTTCCCTCCGCCCCCAGACCAGAGTGCAGGAGACGTGGCGCGCGGGGCAGGCATGACGCAGCTGTCGAGGCTCCTACAGGGTAAGGAAGTAGGGATGAGGGGGCCAAGTGTCCTCTGCGGCCTCTCCGTCTGTTGATCAATATCATGATTTTATGTACTATAGAAATAACAAGCCATCATTATTGTTATTGTTATTATTATTACCATTATTTAGAGTTGGAATGATCTATGTTGATTTTCTTTGCATTGTGATTCAATGTTTTTAGGTGGTAATTAGATAACGAGGCATCAATATTTTTACTATCATTATCATTATCATTAAGAGTTATGATGATCTATGTTGATTTTCTTTTCATTGTGGTCTAAATAATTCAATGTTTTTAGGTGGTAATTAGATCATGATAGTGTATAAGGGGTTGTGTAAAAAAAAAGTGCAGTACGTAAGTAAAGAGTAAAGCAGAGATGTTCTGATATAACTATTAACTACTACAACTGCGAGGTGACCAATACTCATAAGTTCATGATAACACAAAGATACATGTGAACAGGTGTTTTTTCAATTTTACTTCCGATTCATATCATAAGGTGTTAAGGATGATGTAGTTTTCCCCATTTCATCTCCCGCCCCCTCCCCGGCCAGCCCAGAGCCGCGTGCCGTGCCGGGCGGAGGGCGCCACCTGCCGGCAAGACGAGGTGTTCGGCGTGGCCCCTCTGCAGCGCCTCACCTGCCGGGATACCTGGAAGCCCACGCCGCTCCCCGAAGCCTCCTACAGTAAGACAACACCTGATGCCTTTGTCCATCTGTCACACAATCAACAACCAGGCAATAACAAACTTACTCTAACCTAACCTAACCTAACCTAACGTAACCTAACACCTGATACCTATGTCTGTCTGTCACACACATACACACAATAACGACCCAGGCAATAACAAACTTACTCTAACCTAACCTAACCTAACCTAACCTAACCTAACTTAACATCTGATACCTATGTACAGGGTCGGATTTATGGTGAGCTGATAAAGTTAGGTCCCACTTAGGCCGGTGGGAGTGCGGGGCCCTGAATGAAATGGGGTTCAGAGGTCTTTCATATTTGTTTAATTGAAACTTTTTCCACTCATATTTTACATTGTGTTAGTACTAATTTGTGACATATTATGGTACATGCAATGTAACAGTGTTCGAGCAAATAAGAAAGGTCCAGCATTCAGATTTTCATTGAAAACATATTTTTTCCTCTGGGGTGCGGGGCCCTTGCGGGTGCGGGCCCTAGACCATGGCCTACTCGGACCCCCCTAAATCCGCCACTGCCTATGTATGTCTATAACACACACACACACACACACACACACACACACACACACACACACACAAACAATAAAGAACCAGGCAATAACAAACTTACTTTTTATGTGGCTTACATGATCCGGCGGCGTGTTACATCAAGACGGTAAACTGTTTCTTCATGCTGTTGTGTTGTCGCAGGTTGCCGCGTGGGGAGTCAGCTGTTGCATCACGGCTCCAGCTGGCACGATGGGTGTCACGGGCACAGGTGTGTGTTGGGACAGGTGTGGAGGAACCCCGAAGTATCTGGCACCTGTGAGTACACCTTGATTTTTCAGTTTGGTTAGCTGATTGATTGACTGATTCATGGATTGATAAGTTGAGTGGTTGAGTGTGTGTGTGTGTGTGTGTGAGTGAGTGAGTGAGTGAGTGAGTGAGTGAATGAATAAGTGAGTGAGTGAGTGAGTGAGTGAGAGAGTGAATGGAAGACATAGAAGTCCTCTTGAGTTATATTAAAAGTATCATGGCCTTGAAAAATATCCGGCCAACTTAACATATGCCAAAAATCTATGCCACTGTCAATATAACAGGGACATAATGTTAACGAATAACATCCACTGTAACGTTAAGAGTATCATAACGTGTGCCTGTGTATATATGTATGTCTCAATGTAACACGTATCACTCCTGGCTACGTGCCTGCAATAACGTAATGGTTTGGGTGCAGTGGGGCAGTATGAGACAAATAAATGAATAGTAAGAAAGATAGACACCCTTCTCACACGTGTCGTCCTATCCTTGTTCTGTATTTCTGTGTTCTTTGATTCTTGTACACCTCCCCTTCCTTCTCTGTAATCTCCTCCCTCTTTTCTTTAATAAACTTGAAACTTGAAACTCGTCCTAATACCCGCGACCCTCACAACCTTGCACCACTCCCAGGCTGCCTGACGGAGGGCGGGGAGCACGGTGATGGCGCCACCTGGAGTGAGGACTGTCAGTACCTCGTGTGCCGCGCTGGGCAGGTCGAGATCCTGGCTGTCGATGGGGCGTGTATGTATTTCCACGGTGTATAGCAAGACCAAGAGATAAAGAGATTATTATACCTATATCTCTTGGCATTGGTATATAGTGTATAAAGTGAGCAAGGTCTTTATGTATCTAAGAATTGTACTTGTTATTTCTTTTCAGAAATTATCAATGAGTTAATTTTTTGGTGTTTTGTTGATAGGAATTAAAAATGTTGAGGAAAATTTTTGTTATTTAAGTGTTTTGTTTGTGTGTGTGTGTGTGTGTGTGTGTGTGTGTGTGTGTATGTGTGTGTGTGTGTTATTCACCCATGGTCTTGTCCACGCGAGCTGGCTCGCGATCGCCAGTTTTCACCCTCACAGTGCGAGCTTGGAGCTCATTATTACCGATCTTTGGGCAATGCTGGGACCTCACACAACACACACCCCCATCCCCTTGCTTAAGGGGGACAGTAACCGCACGAATTTGTCAGTGAAATCCCCGGGAGCGTGAGGATTCGAACCGCCTACCCACAGAATGGGAGACTAGCACGTTATCAACCTGACCATCGCGCGGTGTGTGAGTTTGTGTGTGTATGTGTGTGTGTGTGTGTGTGTGTGTGTGTGTGTGTGTGTGTGTGTGTGTGTGTGTGTGTGTCTAAATGTGTTTGTAAATTATTATGTATATCAAAACTTTGTTGGAGAAATAGTACATGGACTGTAGATGTGAGACCATTCGGATTTACGAGTTGATTTGAATTTTGTGTTATGTGTTGTTATGTAACTACAGTATATAAACTTTAAACTTACTGTGGTCAATAAACTATCTATCTATCTATCTAACTATCTATCTATCTAACTATCTATCTATCTGTACAGGCTGTCGGGATGGCGATGAGGTGTACGGCGAGGGGGAGGAGTGGGCGTCGGGCTGCCATCAATGGGTGTGTCGGGCGGGGAAGCCTCGGGCCAACGGTACCTTGCCTATATGTGAGTACCGCCCATACGCCCATACACCTCCACCTAACACCCACTGTCCTCCTCCACCTCCACCTACCACCCACTATCCTCATTCACCTCCACCTACCACCCACTATCTTCTTCCACCTCCACCAACCACCCACACGCCCATATACCTCCACCAACCACTCACACGCCCATCCACCTCCACCTACCACCCACTATCCTTCTCCACCTCCACCTACCACCCACTATCCTCCTCCACCTTCACCTACCACCCACTATCTTCCTCCACCAACCTCCCACACGCTCATATACCTCCACCAACCTCCCACACGCCCATATATCTCCACCAACCACCCACACGCCCATATACCTCCACCAACCACTCACACGCCCATATAGCTCCACCAACCTCCCACTATCTTCCTCCACCAACCTCCCACACGCCCATATACCTCCACCAACCTCCCACACGCCCATATACCTCCACCAACCACCCACACGCCCATATACCTCCACCAACCACCCATACGCCCATATACCTCCACCAACCACCCACACGCCCATATACCTCCACCAACCACCCACACGCCCATATACCTCCACCAGCCTCCCACACGCCCATATACCTCCACCAACCACTCACACGCTCATATACCTCCACCAACCTCCCACACGCTCATATACCTCCAGCAAACTCCCACACGCCCATATACCTCCACCAACCACCCACACGCCCATATACCTCCACCAACCACTCACACGCCCATATACCTCCACCAACCACCCACACGCCCATATACCTCCACCAAACACCCACACGCCCATATACCTCCACCAACCACCCACACGCCCATATACCTCCACCAACCACCCACACGCTCATATACCGCCACCAACCACCCACACGCCCATATACCTCCACCAACCACTCACACGCCCATATACCTCCACCAACCTTCCACACGCCCATATAACTCCACCTACCACCCACTATCCTCCTCACCAACCTCCACACGCCATATCCTCACACCACCACCGCCCATATACCTCACCAACCCCCACAGCCATAACCTCCACCACCACCCACACGCCCATATACCTCCACCAACCACTCACACGCCCATATACCTCCACCAACCTCCCACACGCCCATATACCTCCACCAACCACTCACACGCCCATATACCTCCACCAACCTCCCACACGCCCATATACCTCCACCAACCACTCACACGCCCATATACCTCCACCAACCTCCCACACGCCCATATACCTCCACTAACCTCCCACACGCCCATATACCTCCACCAACCTCCCACACGCCCATATACCTCCACCTACCACCCACTATCCTCCTCCACCAACCTCCCACACGCTCATATACCTCCACCAACCTCCCACACGCCCATATAACTCCACCTACCACCCACTATCCTCCTCCACCAACCTCCCACACGCTCATATACCTCCACTAACCTCCCACACGCCCATATAACTCCACCTACCACCCACTATCCTCCTCCACCAACCTCCCACACGCTCATATACCTCCACCAACCTCCCACACGCCCATATAACTCCACCTACCACCCACTATCCTCCTCCACCTCCACCACCCAAACCACTAATTGTCTCCTTTGTTTAGTTTACATGTCTAACTTAATTCTAACTTGCGGTGTTGCTCATAATATCACTATAAACATTATCTCAGTTCCTGCCTTTCCTGCCTCACCCCTATGCATTCACACATTCCTGCAAAACAAGTGAATGAAGGAAATTTGGGGAATGAGGTTGTGCCTAACTTCTTACCCACTTATAGACTCTCTCTCTCTCTCTCTGTCTCTCTCTCTCTCTCTCTCTCTCTCTCTTCTCTCTCTCCTACTCTCCTCTCTCTCTCTCTCTCTCTCTCTCTCTCTCTCTCTCTCTCTCTCTCTCTCTCTCTCTCTCTCTCTCTCTCTCTCATACCTCCTCTCTCCCCTCTCTCTCTCTCTCTCTCTCTCTTCTCTCTCTCTCTCTCTCTCTCTCTCTCTCTCTCTCTCTCTCTCTCTCTCTCTCTCTCTCATATACCTCCACCAACCACCCACACGTCCATATACCTCCTCTCTCTCTCTCTCTCTCTCTCTCTCTCTCTCTCTCTCTCTCTCTCTCTCTCTCTCTCTCTCTCTCCTCTCTCTCTCTCTCTCTCTCTCTCTCTCCTCTGAATTCGTTTGCTTTTGATTAATTTCCCTCTATAATTCTGTTTTATCTTGATTATATTTACTCTGATTTAAGGACAGATCACCTAGTTTGAACCCTGCTGATGTTTATTTTTTATCTTTATCTTGAAATTCGTAATATATGGCGCCTGGAGACATTAGTGCAGTGGCGACTTCAGTGTTATTGACGGTAGAGCTGGTTTGTTGTGTTTCTATGTAATTCAGTGTCATTGTATTTCCTGCAGGCTGTGAGGTGATGGGTGAGGTGTACCGCAACGGAGCTCGCTGGCCCATGGGCTGCTTCTACGTGTGGTGCAACGACGGCTTCATACAGACCTACGCCATGATGCACGTCTGTGAGTGTGCCCCTGTGTGTGTGTGTGTGTGTGTGTGTGTGTGTGTGTGTGTGTGTGTGTGTGTGTGTGTGTGTGTGTGTGTGTGTGTGTGTGTGTGTGTGTGTGTGTGTGTGTGTGTGTGTGTGTGTGTGTGTGTGTGTGTGTGTGTGTGTGTGTGTGTATTTACCTAGTTGTACCTAGTTGTAACATACAGGAAAAGAGCTATGCTCGTACTGTCCCGTCTCCAAATCTACTATTATCCAGTTTGCCTTTGAAGTCCTGAAAACTTCTTGCATTAGCCCATGTGTTGCTTCTACGTGTGGTGCAACGACGGCTTCATACAGACCTACGCCATGATGCACGTCTGTGAGTGTGCCCCTGTGTGTGTGTGTGTGTGTGTGTGTGTGTATGTGTGTGTGTGTGTGTGTGTGTGTGTGTGTGTGTGTGTGTGTGTGTGTGTGTGTGTGTGTGTGTGTGTGTTATTTTCATATTGTTTTATGTAAATTTCCCCTATCTTGCCCCTCTAATTCGTCTCCATTAGCTGCTTGGGAACGATTCTTCTCCTGTCTTCCTCCTTCAACACTATCACCATCACCACTACTGCCTCTTCCTATAGCATTTCCCTGTACTGTAAATTCCCTTTTTCTAGTTGATTTTTACTGGCTTTACTGACTGTTTCCTGCTGACATATTGCCGGAGGGAGGGGAGGGAGAACATGAGCCTTGCTATATTTTATCCTTTTCTCATGTGGAGTCTACCATTATGGTAGTGCGTTTTATATAGGTCAGCAGATACCCTCCTTATAGATCAACAAGTCTCCTGGTATCTGTTTTCTTCCATGCAATCCTATGTAAACATCTTTCTTTTCCTCTCCTCCATCTCCTCTTCCATCTCTTTTCCTCCTTTTCTTCTCCTTCTCCTCCTCCTTTTATCTTCCTTCACCAACTCCCTCTCCTCTCTTTATTTCGTCTTCTTCATTTTCTTCTCCTCCCTCTCCACTCCTCTTTCTTCTTTTCTCCTTCTCCTCATGCTCCACATCTTCGTCACATACTCTCCCTCCTCTTTTCCTTTCGCCTTCTTCCTTCTCTCCTCCCTCTCCACTCCCCTTCCTTCTCTTCTGCATCTCTTCTTCTCCTCTTATCCCCCTACTCCTCATCTTCTTATCCTATTCCCCCTCCTCTTCTCCTCGCCTTCTTGCCACTCCTTCTTTCCCTCATACACGCGTCTCACACCCTCCCCTTAATGTCACCAGGCAAGATGCTCTTCATCATGGTGGTGCTGGCAGTGGGCGGCGTCGTCACCTCCACAGTGCTCACCATCGCCCTTCTGCGTGCCCGGAAGACCCCGTCGCGACCCCTCACCAAGGAACGCCTCATCGCCTCCAACTCCACCCCGGTAACCACGCCCCTGCCCTCCTAACGCCTCGCCAAGCCCTGCTGAGCTGACCCCTAAATGCGGCAGGTGCAGGAGCAAGACCAAGAGATAGGACCAAGAGATATAAGACCTATATCTCTTGGTCTTGTGGAGTGTCTTGTACGCCTGCCTATCAAGTTGTGGGTTGGAGAGGCTTTGTTTGCACAGGTGGTGATGCTGTTGATGTGATACAAGATGAAGAAGAACAAGAACAATAACTCAATAGGAGGAACAATATAGGAACAATAACTAACAGGAGCAGAAAGAACAATGGCAAGCAAACAAGAACAGTAATGAAGTGACTCATCCAAAGTAACAACAAAAACTATATGAAATGAAGGAAATATAGATATATATACCTAATGTAATGACAGAGGAGAAAGAAATAGTGAGAAATATACAATAACTGAAAATATTCGTGCATTATCCAGCCAGTTCAGCGTATATGTGTTTTTTTTCTCGTTTTTTTCTATGTTTATATCTCGGTCACGTGTAATGTAACTCGTCATTGCATGCAGTCATTTGCTTGTACGGTTCCTTCGTCTCGCCGCCTTCATCATAAAGTTCGGACAAGGGACATCAAGACATTAGTGACATGACAGAAGTATTCCGCTAATGACTAAGAGCAGCTGTTACGTTATCGACAGACGAGGATTTTAAAGATGTGACAAAGAAAAAGCAAAGTGTGAAAAATAATTGTTGCCATAGGGTTTTTTTCCAACATGGCTAGGGAAGTGGCAAGGAACTACAAAAGATGCAAGAGAAAAAACAAACAGTTACCGCTTTAAGGTCACTCTCTAAATTGTATAATCAGAGTGGAAAAAAATCCAAAATATAAGGGCCAATTATTTGTAGAGGTGTCCTGATACTCATCATAAAGGAGATATTTATGCAGGAAGGTGGAGAGCAATAACATGGCAGAGTGTTGGAGTTGATGTAATGTTGTGTAGTGTTCCGATCTTGATGAACACCTAACACCGCCACCCATTGGTTTTTGTGAGAGGTAAGGGAGCGAGAGGGCTGTCTGCATCGCCGGTGTGCGAGCTGCTAACAGTTTTTTGTTCTATTTATTGTCCTTGCTCTGTATCTTCATGATGCGAACTTGTCAAAGAGCTTCAATATAATGTCCTACATTTATGTATATTTGATCATTTATAACTTCATGTGTACTCGCACTTGTGGTCTCGGTCCTATTGTATTAAGATGAAATAGTTGAACCAAACATTCTCTCTTTTCCACCGCAGTGTTCAGGGCAGTCTCCTTGGCATTTGAGTCTCGAATGGGCACATACTTTTTACCACCTGCATACAGGATCAAGCGCCGCATCCCTCAGCAGCGCAGCGACTATACTTTGTTAATGCATTGAATGACCCTCACCAGTTGGTCTTCCTGAGGCTTCCCTACTGGCTTCCCTCCACCCATTATGGCCTCCCTTCCCTTCTCTGTCGCATCATAAGTTACGCGTCAGGCTCATGCACGCGGCCAAACAAACACGATTAATTCATAAAACTTCACGGTCATGAGTTACCCTTAATCAGCTCTTAACGGGATCCAAGGACGGGACTGGGGTAGCTTACTGAAGGCTTCAAGGACTTAACTAGAGAAGAGAGTCCCACGGTGTGTTCATCCCTCGTGGCAGCAGACTGAAGTGATCCTTGCCCTCCCTCGGGTGTCACAATAACACAAGGAACTTCATTTTTACCTTTATCGACAACCAACGTGTCGATTCGATTTAGTGGCACTGTACTTTGGAACAAAAATAAAGCAAACAACTAAGATATTTTCCTTACAAATAACTTTACCCTACCGATCGGAACATGAGGAGGAGACCTGGCGTGGTGTTGCTATGTTCTAGGACAACCAAAGCTACTGCCACGACCAGATGGGACAAAGTTCTGGCGAGGCGGGGATGACGCTATTGGGAAAGTGCACGTCTCTAGGAAGTACAATACGTGGTGAAGGTCGCTCGAGGCTCTACAGGAAGACCATATTCAATCAGGGAGAGTGACAGACGATAACGGGCGTCCGGAGGTGATGGTGGTGATGGATGGGGCGTTATTTGGTGGGGCAAGGCGTATTTCTATAGATGGTGGTGGTGGGGGTGGTGATGGTAGTGGGAATAGTAGGTGTTGTGTCCTGCTTTGTTTTTGTCTGGTATAGCGTTGATTGTCTTGTGGTGGTGGTGGTGGTGGTGGTAGTGTTTAGTGGTGGTGGTTGTAACAAGAGAAGTCTTTTTTTATATTTTGTATTTTGTCTGGTAACATTGATTATTTTGGTGTTGTAGTGTTGTTGTTGTGGTCGTGGTGAGGTGCAGATGGCAGGAGCCTAAACGGGGTCCTTAAAATAGGCAATAAAGACTGGCAGTGTCACTTGATGAGGTGAGATTGAGCCAACCAGCTGGTGACTGAGTGAACGCGGTAAGGAGCCACCAAGAGAGAGGGGGAGGGACTAGGGAGGGAGTGGAACCATCTATTTAGCACAGAGTATCCACATCTTGCACACATTCTTAACAACCTTAAACAAGAACAACTGCACCTACTTGAACTACACCTACTAACAACTACACCTACTAACAAATACACCTACTTGAACTACACCTACTAACAACTACACCTACTTAAACTACACCTACTAACAAATACACCTACTTGAACTACACCTACTAACAAATACACCTACTAACAAATACACCTACTAACAAATACACCTACTAGAACTACACCTACTAACAACTACACCTACTAACAAATACACCTACTAACAATTACACCTACTAACAAATACACCTACTTGAACTACACCTACTAACAATTACACCTACTAACAACTACACCTACTTGAACTACACCTACTAACAAATACACCTACTTGAACTACACCTACTAACAACTACACCTACTTGAACTACACCTACTAACAAATACACCTACTTGAACTACATCTACTAACAACTACACCTACTAACAACTACACCTACTTGAACTACACCTACTAACAACTACACCTACTTAAACTACACCTACTAACAACTACACCTACTTGAACTACACCTACTAACAACTACACCTACTAACAACTACACCTACTAACAACTACACCTACTTAACTACACCTACTAACAACTACACCTACTTAACAACTACAACTCTACTAACAACACTAAACCACTTACTAACAACTACACCTACTTGAACTACACCTACTAACAACTACACCTATTTAAACTACACCTACTAACAACTACACCTACTAACAAACCTACTAACCTACATACTGAACTACACACTACTAACAAATACACCTACTTGAAACTACACCTACTAACAACTACACCTACTAACAACTACACCTACTTGAAACTACACCTACTAACAAATACACCTACTAAACTACACCTACTAACAACTACACCTACTAACAACTACACCTACTTGAACTACACCTACTAACAATACACCTACTGAACTACACCTACTAACAACTACACCTACTAACAACTACACCTACTTGAACTACACCTACTAACAATACACCTACTTGAAACTACACCTACTAACAACTACACCTACTAACAAATACACCTACTAACAACTACACCTACTTGAACTACACCTACTAACAACTGCACCTACTAACAACTACACCTACTAACAACTACACTACTAAACAACTACACCTACTAACAATACACCTACTAACAACTACACCTACTAACACATACACCTACTAACAACTACACCTACTAACAAATACACCTACTGAACTACACCTACTAACAAATACACCTACTTAAACTACACCTACTAACAACTGCACCTACTAACATCTACACCTACTAACAACTACACCTACTTGAACTACACCTACTAACAACTGCACCTACTTGAACTACACCTACTAACAACTACACCTACTTACACTACACCTACTAACAAATACACCTACTAACAACTACACCTACTAACAACTACACCTACTTAAACTACACCTACTAACAACTACACCTACTTGAACTACACCTACTAACAAATACACCTACTTGAACTACACCTACTAACAACTACACCTACTAACAACTACTACACCTACTTGAACTACACCTACTAACAAATACACCTACTTGAACTACACCTACTAACAACTACACCTACTAACAACTACACCTACTTGAACTACACCTACTAACAATTACACCTACTTGAACTACACCTACTAACAACTACACCTACTAACAACTACACCTACTTGAACTACACCTACTAACAATTACACCTACTTGAACTACACCTACTAACAACTACACCTACTAACAAATACACCTACTAACAACTACACCTACTTGAACTACACCTACTAACAACTGCACCTACTAACAACTACACCCTACTAACAACTACACACCTACTAACAACTACAACCTACTAACAACTACATACCCTACCTACAACAACTACACCTACTAACAAACTACACCTAACTACAACAACTACACCTACTAACAAATACACCTACTTAAAATACACCTACTAACAACCACTAACTCTAACATCTACACCTACTAACAACTACACCTACTTGAACTACACCTACTAACAACTACACCTACTTAAACTACACCTACTAACAAATACACCTACTAACAACTACACCTACTAACAACGACACCTACTAACAAACTACACCTACTAACAACTACATCTACTAACAACTACACCTACTAACAATTACACCTACTAACAACTACACCTACTAACAACTACACCTACTAACAACTACACCTATTAACAACTACACCTACTAACAACTACACCTACTTAAACTACACCTACTAACAACTACACCTACTAACAACTACACCTACTAACAAATACACCTACTAACAACTACATCTACTAACAACTACACCTACTAACAACTACACCTACTAACAACTACACCTACTAACAACTACACCTACTTGAACTACACCTACTAACAAATACACCTACTTGAACTACACCTACTAACAACTACACCTACTAACAAATACACCTACTTGAACTACACCTACTAACAACTACACCTACTAACAACTACACCTACTTAAACTACACCTACTAACAACTACACCTACTAACAACTACACCTACTAACAACTACACCTACTTAAACTACACCTACTAACAACTACACCTACTAACAACTACATCTACTAACAACTACACCTACTAACAAATACACCTACTAACAACTACACCTACTTGAACTACACCTACTAACAACTACACCTACTTAAACTACACCTACTAACAACTACACCTACTAACAACTACATCTACTAACAACTACACCTACTAACAAATACACCTACTTGAACTACACCTACTAACAAATACACCTACTTGAACTACACCTACTAACAACTACACCTACTAACAAATACACCTACTTGAACTACACCTACTAACAAATACACCTACTTAAACTACACCTACTAACAACTACACCTACTAACAACTACACCTACTAACAACTACACCTACTTAAACTACACCTACTAACAACTACACCTACTAACAACTACATCTACTAACAACTACACCTACTAACAAATACACCTACTAACAACTACACCTACTTGAACTACACCTACTAACAAATACACCTACTAACAACTACACCTACTTGAACTACACCTACTAACAACTACACCTACTAACAACTACACCTACTAACAACTACACCTACTTGAACTACACCTACTAACAACTACACCTACTAACAAATATACCTACTTGAACTACACCTACTAACAACTACATCTACTAACAACTACACCTACTAACAACTACACCTACTTGAAACCATCTATTTAGCACAGACTATCCACATCTTGCCCACATTCTTAACAACCTCAAACAAGAAAAACTGCACCTACTTGAAGGATTAATATTGTCGGCGTATATTCCCTGATTTATCCCTCCTCCCTGTCCCCCTATTCCCCTGCCAGCCCCTCCCCCCTATCTGTTCCCTATGCCAGCCCCTTTATACCCAAGGTTAATCAGATGCAGAGGAGAGTTGAATCAGCAACAAGCTTCCTCATAAGTATGTATATATGTACGTATGAATAACGACTACACTACATGGGGAACAGACTTGAATATCAACAAGACACTGACCTTCTTGGACTCACACACTGAACTCCGGCAGACCCACAGCGTACCTTTGTGTGTGTGTGTGTGTGTGTGTGTGTGTGTGTGTGTGTGTGTGTGTGTGTGTGTGTGTGTGTGTGTGTGTGTGTATTCATCTAGTTGTATTCATCTATTGGTATTTTACAGGGCCTGAGCTACACTCGTATGGCCCCGTCTCCATATCTACATTTTCAATTAATTCCTTAGTGCTTAGTGTTGTGTGTGTGTGTGTGTGTGTGTGTGTGTGTGTGTGTGTGTGTGTGTGTGTGTGTGTGTGTGTGTGTGTGTGTGTGTGTGTGTGTGTGTGTGTGTGTGTGTGTGTGTGTGTGTGTGTGTGTGTGTGTGTTGTGTGTGTGTGTGTGTGTGTGTGTGTGTGTGTGTGTGTGTGTGTGTGTGTGTGTGTATGTGTGTGTGTGTGTGTGTGTGTGTGTGTGTGTCTAATGGTTAAAAAAAAGAGTGTCGATAAGCCTCCTGAGAAACTATTCCTGAAGGAGAAGGAAGTCCATTGCCTGTTCGAACATAAGTACATAAGCAGTCTGCAAAAGGTTCGTCGGTCTACACAAGGCATTCCTGTTTACCATCTTACATCCGAATCTATAAATTTATCCATTATCAGGGTCGCCATTCTCCTTCATCTCTGCTTTCACCTTAACCTTAATTTCTCTCTCTATCAACCACTTTAATTGCGTCTCTTCTCTTTTATTACAAGATTCCCTTAATTCTTCCTCAGCCTCTGACTCCACATTCTATATAATCTATCTAGCCAACATATCCATCAATTATATTTTTTATGCCTTTTTCTGACATTGTCTCTAATGTCTGATTATAATTTATCCATCACTTCATTTGCTTCCATCATCACACTGTCTTTTGCATGTTCTACTTTTCTAACCTTCTGTCTCGGCCACTCTTTGTTCCGTCTCATTTACCTGTCTCTCCCTCTCTGTACGCTATTATGACTTCGGTAATACAGCCTCAATTATACGTTCGGCGTCTTTATATATATTCTATTTCTCTACATCATTTAGCAGGACCAAGTAGTCATCCAGTTCAGTTACGAGTTATTCTCTTAGCTCTTCTTTTATTCCTTCATCTCAGTCTTTAGGATGTTCTTATCTTCCATCTATTGTCTTGGCATCTCTTTCTTTAGTCTCCTTCTCTTTGTCCTCCTCGTTCTTGAGACCTGTATCTCAAGACCTGTGTTCTCTTGCCACTTTTTCTCTTCTCCTTTCACTCCTTCATCTCACAATCATATTAATCTCTCAAATCCACTGTCTAGGCCTCTCTTTCTTTCGTCTCCCTCTTCTCTTTGTCCTCCCCGCTCTTCACATGGTTCTCCTCTGTATCTCCTTCTAGCTCTACATTAGAACCACTGTATTCTCTTCCATATCTTACTCCCTCGCAACATGAAACACTGTATTCTCCTCTATATCCTGCTAGATCTCAACATGAAACTCCTCTCCTTCCCTACATGGGCATTTATTCACATCGCCTTTCTCTCTCTCTCCCCCTCTTAACATTCCTCTCACAACCTCCTCACATCATCTATCACCATGTAAGACGAAGGATGGAGAAAGCGTACCCACTTTCCTTTCCTTATCATTTCACCCTCATCCTACCCACTACCCATATTCCTCCATTCTTCCATCTCCTCCCATTACAGCAAATTCTTTGAGTGATAAAATTCCAAAGGCTTACTTCTTTTTTTTTTTTTTTTTTTTTTTTTTTTTTTTACATTTGTGCCTATAGCGCCTGTAGGCAGTGGTGACCCAGGGCTGGGATGGTAGGCTCTGGAGGTTCACTGGAGGGCTCTGATGGTTGGTCCTCGCCCGTGGTGGCGCAGGCAGGATTCTTATAGTGACGCCTGTGATTAGAGGCTCATGCCGCCCCCCTGTGTCCTCCGATGCACTCGCAATCGAAGGTAGAGTTGATGGGCAGGGCATGTGGGTTTAAGCCACTCGACGGTGCAGAAAGGTTTTGGGTTTCTTCGGGGATCGAACTCGGGTCACCGAGAACGCCAGTCGGAGACGCTAACCACTCCGCTACTGCCTCCCCAAAATACTACTTACTCGCCCGACTTTTCACGGTACTTCCCGACTTTACACCCGACCATTAACTCCCACCCTCTCTTGACGAAGTCAGAGTGACTGTAGCAAAGTTGAGGGGTGGAAAGGCAGCTGGTGCTTATAATATCAGTGCGGAGCTCCTCAAAGCTGGGGGTGAGGCCATGATCCGTGGGTTGCATGCTGTCCTGACTGCCGTGTGGCAATCAGGTACCATTCCTCCTGACTGGAAAAGGGGGCTGGTCGTCCCTATCTGGAAAGGGAAAGGGGACCGTCAGGACTGCAACAATTACCGCGGTATTACACTGCTCAGCGTGCCAGGCAAGGTGCTTGCCCATCTATTGCTGACACGGATCCGCCCGCAGTCATCTGCTGAAGCATCAGAGACCTCAGCAGTCTGGGTTCACGCCTGGTAAGTCAACAACGGACCGTATCCTAGCGCTTCGTGTCCTGGTGGAACGCCGACGTGAATTTCGACAGGGGATGCTTGCAGCCTATGTTGATGTCAAGAAGGCGTTTAACTCAGTGCATCGTGAGTCACTCTGGGATCTTCTGCGACTTCGCGGGATTCCTGCAAGGACTATTGGTTTGATGACTGGTCTGTATTCTGGGACTGAGAGTGCTGTGAAGTGTGGGGGAGGTGTATCCAGCTTCTTTCCTGTTAATACAGGAGTGAGGCAAGGGTGCGTCCTTGCCCCATCACTTTTCAACACTTGTATGGACTGGGTATTGGGCAAAGTTGTAGATCAAAGTGATTGTGGAGCATCCGTCGGCAACATCAAGATCTCTGATCTTGTTTTTGCCGATGATGCAGTAATCTTTGCTGAGTCGCTGGAGGTTCTGGTGATGGCTCCCGAGGCGCTGCACGAGGAGGCAAAGCCCTTGGGACTTGAGGTCTCCTGGCTTAAGACCAAGGTCCAGGTGTTTGGAGGCTTACTAGATGAAACAGTACAGTCTGTTCATGCGTGCGGCGAGGACATTGAGATCTTGGAAAGTTTTACATACCTTGGTAAGGCAGTCCATAATGACGGCGTGTCACGTCAAAAAGTTTTACGGTGGATTGGCATAGCCCACGGTGTTATGGACTCGCTCAGCAGGAGTATTTGGCGTTGTCGGTACCTGTGCAGGAGGACAAAGATCCGGATCTTCAAATCGCTTGTGATCCTTGTCTTACCCTATGGTTGTGAGACATGGACACTAAATAGCGACTTGGAGACGAATCGATGCCTTTGGTAATAAGTGTCTTCGCAGAATCATGGGGTATCGCTGGGATGATTACGTGTCAAATCAGCGATTGCACCGTGAGACTGAATCAAGGCCTATTACCTGCATAGTCCGTCAGCGCCAACTTCGGCTATATGGGCATGTGGTACGCTACCCTGAAACCGATCCTTCCCATCCATCGGGTTGTATCTGTAAGAGACAATCCGGCGTGGAGGAGGCCAAGGGGGCGCCCGCAAGGCTCGTGGCTGGGGCAAGTTGATGTTTCTTGTCGTGAGCTGCTTGGTATGGGAAAGGAGCCAGCATGGGGACTCGCGCATGGTGGCCACCGGGAGAGGCGTCGTAGGGTGGGCAAGGCGACGCGCCCCCCGGCGTATGCCCCCAATGATTGATTGATTGATTAACTCCCACTTGCACTATTGAAGACCCTCTGAGGGCTGCTTCTTCGGTCGCAATACTTATGGTGCTTTTACGTAAGATAGCGCTTGACACATACACACACACACACACACACACACACACACACACACACACACACACACACACACACACACACACACACACACACACACACACACACACACACACACACAGCCCCTCTCTCTCTCTCTCTCTCTCTCTCTCTCTCTCTCTCTCTCTCTCTCTCTCTCTCTCTCTCTCTCTCTCTCTCTCTCTTTGTATCTCTCTCAGCAGGGGTACGGGTTATTTTCTGTAACTATTGAGTATTGTATTGTATTGAGAGAGAAAAAAAATAGAGATACCAAACACACTTACATAAAAGAAAGAAAAAGTTTCATTGACTAATCAACTCATAATAGTCAAGGCGCCGCAACCTCATGATTTATATAATGTCTCCAAAACGAACATTCAAGTAAACCGCACAATAATAAAATAAACTGTAATAACATTCTAAATAGATAACATATAGATAAGTGCTGAAAATGTAAAAAAAACAAAAAAAAGGTACATCATAGATCTTCATCAGAAAATCCATAAAGCAAAACTAAAAGGGAGAATGTAAAAATGTAAAAAAGAAAAAATGTAAAATGATATATAGAAAAAAAAGATATATCATAGTGCTCCATCAGAATAGCAAAGCAAAACTGAGGGGGAGGATGAGGAAGATAAGGAGGAGGAGGAGGAGGAGGAGGAGGAGGAGGAGGAGGAGGAGGAGGAGGAGGAGGAGGAGGAGGAGGAGGAGGAGTCTTATGCTGTGGTCGTACAATTGTTTACAAATGAACACACAAGTAAACCACACTAGAATAAAACACTCTGTAGTATGAATGCAAATAGATAGCAGATAAGTAATTAAAATAAGATTTTTTTTTTTTTATACTCTTCACAATATCAATATCATCTCCCTCTTAGTATTGAAGCCCTTCCACCCTTCACTCCCCCCCGACCATCCCTTCACCACCTTCCATACATCATTCTCAACTCCACTTTCTTACCTCCTCATTCTTTTTCGGCTTTTTTTTTCTTCTCTTCTTTTTCTTTATATTATGTTATCGTATTATAAAATCAGTATATAAAACAAAACTAAGAGGGAGGAGGAGGAGGAGTCTTATTCTGTAGTACAATTTCCTACCCGCAGCACGACGGGGAGTATACTTGAGGGTCTTTTTCATCTATTTGTTGTAATCGTTCAATGTTGGTGGTGGTGGTGGTGGTGGTGGTTGTGATGGTAGTGGTGATGGTTGTGCATGGTGGTTGTGGTGATGGTGGTGGTGATGGTAGCGGAAGTGGTGATGGTGGCTGTGGTGATGATGATGGAGGTGGTGATGGTGATGGCGGTAATAGTGGTTGTAATGGTGGCGGTGGTGCATGGGTGGCTATGTACACGCTCCTCACAAGCACTTCAAGCACCTCCATCGCCATTACGTCTTTAAATGAGGTGGAAATCCTGTGTTGAACGTTTACTGTGACTCAACATATACGCATGAAGGTCTCCTGACAGGGTTTTCCAAGGGCAAGACTTATGTATTTATGTATGTGAGTGTGTTTGTTTGAATGCCTCCTTGTTATTAATCCTGTGTGTCTGTTTGTGCTTTTGCCAGTCTGTCTGTCAAATTTACTCTCTCTCTGTCTATCTGTCTGTTCGTATGTTACAGGCCACGTGACTGCACTAGACGGTCATCCTCCTCCTCCTCCTCTATCCTCTTCTACTTTACTATAATTCAATCTATTTCCTTTACTTACTCTTTATCCTCTTTAGGTATACTACATGGTATTCTTTTCTAACTGTTTTCTGATCTCTTACCTGTACCGCAGATAACACTAAAGTCGCCAGGACAACGTTTTTTTCGATGTACAGACGTCTGGTGGCGTAACATCTATGATTTCAGGAAAGTTAGAAGGGGCTATTTGGAGAGGCTGTGTCATTTTGTGTCTTCATCTGTGTCATATTATGGCTATAAATGAGCCAATTACAAAAATATCAACAGAGTGGCGACCAACAATAAGGTCGCCAGTTTGTGTTTATGTTCTGAGTGTCCTCCCGCCGTCGTCGTCGCGCGAAAAAAAACGAGTAGGAAAATTTGAAACCGTATATACTTGCAGATACGAAGCATAAAACAACGCTGAAACAGGGTAGATTATACAGTCACGATATAAACTATTGTGTATCATCTTCAGTGGCACATAAAAATCAGTAGTAATGCTATAATTCGTAATATTTGGCGGCTGGCGACATTATTGCAGCTGGCGACTAAAGTGTTATCTACGGTAGTTTGTTCGTTAGTAGTAGCTATGTAGTTTAGGAGATACCCTCGTTATAGACTAAAGGGTGTCCTGGTATCTGTTCTTCCTATGTATTCCTCTTCAGAACCCCATCAATTTAGCGCTGCTGAGTCACACTGAACGTTGTTGTTGCTCCCATAACCCCAATTTCACACTAAATGATTAAAAGGAGCCACATTTGTTTCCTTATTTAGGACAACACATGATTATGCTCTCTCTCTCTCTCTCTCTCTCTCTCTCTCTCTCTCTCTCTCTCTCTCTCTCTCTCTCTCTCTCTCTCTCTCTCTCTCTCTCTCTCTCTCCAGTCCATGCGTCCTTTCCCACGCTTATACCAGTTATGATTGTTATTGGCATTCATTCATTAATTCTCTCTCTCTCTCTCTCTCTCTCTCTCTCTCTCTCTCTCTCTCTCTCTCTCTCTCTCTCTCTCTCTCTCTCTCTCTCTCTCTCTCTCAGATTCTTAACAAAACTATTTGAGGCAGGCAAATTCTATATAGAGAACCACAACCACCACCATCACCACCACCACCAACCACCTACAGCAACAACAAAAGCAAGAACAACAACAATAACAATAATAATGGTGGTGATAAGTTTAATGATAATAATGTTCCTACTACTACTACTACTACTACTACTACTACTACTACTACTACTACTACTACTACTACCAATACTACCACTACTACTACTACTACTACTACTACTACTACTACTACTACTACTACTACTACTACTACTACCAATACTACCACTACTACTACTACTACTACTACCAGTACTACCACTACTACTACTATTAATGATAATAATGATAATAATAAAAACAATAGCAATAATAATAATACAAATAACAATAATAATGATAATGATAATAATACCTCATAATGAAATAATAATAGGAGTAATACTAATGGGGAAGGATATGGTGGTGGAGCTGGCAGAAAAAGAAGAGGAAGAAGAGGAAGAAGAAAAAGAAGAAAAAGATTATGATAATTTTGACAAAATAGAACAAAATAACTGCTAAACCCGCTTCAAAGCAAGAACATTTGGTAAGCAGTAAGATGTAGGGAGTCACAATGATGGGTGTGTGTTTAGCAGGCTACTGTGTTTACATATATAACAACATAATTAACATGGTTTCATATATAACAACATTCTTAACATGCTCTGCCACGGCCTCTTTGCCCATGACTGTTTTTATTTAGTAAGTGTCCTTGTATGTATGTATGTATGTTTGTGTGTGTGTGTCTCTATCTGTATTATCATTTGGTAGTGCACTCCTCGTATGTAGGCATGTATGTTTGTATGTATGTATGTATTTATGTATGTGTGTTTGCGTGCGTGTTTGTGTGTGTGTGTCTCTATCTGTATTATCATTTGGTAGTGCACTCCTCGTATGTAGGCATGTATGCTTGTATGTATGTATGTATTTATGTATGTGTGTTTGCGTGCGTGTGTGTGTCTCTATCTGTATTATCATTTGGTAGTGTACTCCTCGTATGTAGGCATGTATGTATGTACTAGCCGCAAAGCCGCCCTCCGGGCGGACTTATTGGCTAGCTCCTGCGGAGGGCTATTGGTGGGCCTTCGGCCCACCAAACACAGACTCTCCAGATAGCCCCTTCTAACTTTCCTGAAATCATGGATGTAGAAATGCATGTATTAACGCCAACCCATTCACATCACCCCCAACCCATTCATCACCCCCCACCCATTCACTCACCCATTACCCATCACCCCCCACCCATTCACTCACCCATTACCCATCACCACACACCCATTACCCATCACCCCCACCTATTCCCTCACCCATCACCCCCAACCCATCACCCCCCACCCATTCACTCACCCATCACCCCACACCCATTACCCATCACCCCACCCATTCACTCACCCATTACCCATCACCCTACATCAAGGTTTCCTCAATTCTCGCAACCCATTTTTTTCACAATTCTCGCTAATAGGCTGCTAAAAAAAAAAGAAGAAAAAAAAGTGATCGGATTATCCCCAAAATGGCCTTAAAACCTTCCCCTGGTCAACCTGGTTCCAAAACTGTGCCATATGATGGGATTGCGCCAAGGGGGGCGGAACCTATAGCACACACACACACACACACACACACACACACAGACACACACACACACACACACACTTTCGCTTATATTATTATAGATGTATTTATGTATGTGTGTTTGCGTGCGTGTTTGTGTGTGTGTGCCTCTATCTGTATTATCATTTGGTAGTGCACTGTTCGTATGTAGGCATGTATGTTTGTATGTATGTATATATTTATGTATGTGTGTTTGCGTGCGTGTTTGTGTGTGTGTGTCTCTATCTGTATTAGCATATGTTTACGTGCCTGCCTGCTCATTAGTATGTATGTATGTGTGTGAGTCTGTTTGTTTGAACGCCTCCTTACTATTAATCATGGTTGTCTGTTTGTAGTTTTGCTTATCTGTTTGTTTTTGTTTTCTGTCTCTTAGTCTGTTTTTGTTGGTCTGTCTCTTAGTCTGTTTTTGTTGGTCTGTCTCTTAGTCTGTTTTTGTTGGTCTGTCTCTTAGTTTTTTTTTTTTTTGTCTCATAGTCTGTTTTTGTGTGTATGTCTCTTAGTCTGTTTTTGTTGGTCTGTCTCTTAGTTTTTTTTTTTTTTGTCTCATAGTCTGTTTTTGTGTGTCTGTCTCTTAGTCTGTTTTTGTTTGTCTGTCTCTTAGTCTGTTTTTGTTTGTTTGTCTCTTAGTCTGTTTTTGTTTGTCTGTCTCTTAGTCTGTTTTTGTTTGTTTGTCTATTAATCTCTTTGTTTTTGTCTGTCTGTCTGTCTGTTTGTCTGTCTGTCTCTCTTTCTAAAGCAACACCACTGACGGGACACACCTTACCAGGAGGATTTCCCTGAAGAAAATGGATAGAGGAAGAGGAGAAATAAAAGGAGGAAGAGGAAGAGCATGTATTTATGTATATTCGCCAAAAAACAAAACTTTTTAGTCCTCCTCCACTACCATATTCTGCTCACGATTCTCTTTTTTTTGTCACCCAATCACCCACCCACACCCCCCCACCCACCCACACACACACACACACACACACATACACACACGCACACACACACGCACACACACACACACACAAGGACAAACTGTAATGGCAAAATCTGGGCGGGGCGCTCTAGTTTAGAATACAGCAAGGGTGTTTTTCATATAGTTAGTGAATAAAGTTAACACCCTTAAAGGCAGGAAAATGCGTGTTGGTCCTGGTAATTGTTGTTATTGTTTGTGGTGATGGTGAGGGTGGTGGTGGTAGTGGTGATGGTGGTGGTGGTGAAGGTGATGAGGTACGGATAGCTGACGCAGAACTCATGTCAAGCTGAGAAAAGAATGAATGTGATTTTGATGAATATGTCCTGCCTGAAACGATACTGTGACCTTTCCCCCCCACCCAGCAAATTCCCTTCAGTCCCTTCGGCGTAGTAACTCGTAGTCCACTCATTGCCCTCGCCCCTATACACCCACATCGAAGCGTACTCAGGTCACTCATCGCATCACTCATTCACTCCATGCCTCACCACCCCCTCACCAACCAACCAACCAAGCTCACTCTATATACCAAGGTTAGTATATAGAGGTATTGTATATTATCCTTGCTCTATACACTCCTCAGTCCTCACCTAGTTGGCATGGTTCCTTCCCTGTCCCTCTATACGTGACCACACACAACAGTAGCGCAGTAGAGGCCATAACAAACCTACCATGGGACAGAACAATGAGCAAACAGACGACTCCACCACCCTCACCACCCTGCTCGCTTTTTCAGGCCAGAACCAGTGTCTGTCCAACTCATTGATCACTTTATTATTATTAATGTCAGGATGCTGGAGATTAAGTTTGGCTGGGGAGTGAGTGGGGCGTGAATTGGCAGGCTTGAGTGATTGGTAGGGAGAATACGAGTTAGTAGGGTGGATGCAAAGGAACGAAGGAGTGTTAAAAGGGGAACGAAGCGGCCTTACGAGGTGTGGATGTGCCGAGATTTTGGATCTGTCATGACGCAACCGCCCACAATACATACTCTTTCATGGAACACTTAACTCTATAAGCATAAAGTCGATGTCAATGTCAAAGATTTTCGAGTGAGTTACAGGAAGTCTAATTTACATTCTTTGAGTTTGAACGTTTATGTGGATACAAGGATTTTATTTTTTGGGAAGCAACTTGAGCATCTTTAAAGCCATTTCAGCACGAGTTGAATTGACGGAGGTTTCGGTACAAGGCATGTGAGGAGCAGGGTGACGGGTGAGGTGAGGAATCATGACGAAGAATGAACAGAATGTGGCTCTAGTAGACGCCAAGGGCTTAACGCAATGTGAAAAAAAAACATATCTTATACTGATTATATTTCAAGTTTATCACAAAATATGTTATCTGAATTAAAATGTACAAATGTGTCATAGAAACAACGCATGCATGGCACTAAAGTTTCCTCAAGGCCAGCTCCTGAGATTCCTGGACCGAATGAGTAAAGCAGCGGCTGTGAAGGCCGTAATAAACTGAGTGTATCAACCATGTGCACGGCTGCGTCACGAGTGTTCTCCGTCCCGGGGGTCCCGCCCGTCACGATGGGATAGCTTCACGGCATCTTGATAAGACGGCAACGTGTCATTTTCACTGTCGTCAATGTTGCTTGCTTGCGTCCATCGGTCCATCAACACCGTGGCGGGAACGGTGGGGCGCCGAGCCTTGTCGGCCGGGCCGCTTTGGAGTTCCTTCGGCGTGAGGTGGAGCTGTAGGTCGTAGGGTGGAGGCTTCACTACGGCAGCATCATAGGACGGAGGCTTCTCGGCAGACCGATCAATGACGCCTTGTTGAGACACCTGTTGCAGGTCTGCTTCCTCCTCGTCTTCACCTTCCTGCCCGGGCGAGGGAAGGAAGCAAAATATAGTCTCATGAGCATCTCACAAATGGTCTACATTTTATCACCAAAGATTATTTTCAGGGTGCAAACAATGATCATGAAATAATGTGATGCTATAGCACACACAAAACAAAACATATAATACTTCAATGCCATGACGGGCAGCAATGTGACGCGGGCACAGACATGTAGCCTGCAGTAGAACTGCTGTTCTCCCGAGATACTCACCGAGGGATCGCTTTCCGCCTGCGTCTGGGATGAGTACGGAATGCAGGAAAGAACCCCACGCGTCCTGATCAACCGGAGGACAGCGTGCGCCCCGACCATGAAGAAGAAGGCTGAGAACCCCGAGGCCATTCCCCACCAGTAGTAGGAGTAGTAGATGATCATGAACCCGGCGAGCACCGGGAAGAACTCGATGGTGGTCAGAAGGAGGCGTTTCAGTGACGTCGCCACCGCTGGAGTCTTTAGCTTCCTGCAACAAACCACCCGGTGGGGCACTCTCACCGCGAAGTAACTGTGATCTTCATCCTCCACCGCGGCCTGAGGGACAACTTGGGTGCCGGTTGAGGAAGGCACCAGGGCCGCAGACTCTCCATCTTGGCCCAGCCTGTCCGGCACTCTGTTGTTGTTGTTGCCGATGGTGGCTATGGACGCCAGGCTGCCGGACGTGCAGGTACAGAGGGAACCACACTCGCTGGAGGTGTCGCTGTGGTCGTCATGGCCAGACGGGTCCGGGTCGTGCACTACGCAGTTCTTCGGCGGCACGCAGGACGACGACATGACGGCGTGCAGTTGTGCTTCACTCTACACCTTGCTCTGACTGTCTGTAGAGACTGCAGTTCCTCCAGGCCCACCTCAGCACGTTAAAACAGTCTAACTTCTCCCCAGCATCATCTGACAATGACTGTTTTGGTCATTGCGTCGAGTGGGAGGCGCGAGACTCTAGGTGCCGCGCATGACGTAACCTGAGCGTCACAGTCTGCTTCAGGAAGGCGGCCTTGAGTGCTGCGCCTCACCAGTATTCAGTATTCACGACGATGTCTCAGGCACTATCAGGCGGTTTGAACAGAATATTGAACTGACTCTTCCTGTCCCTATCTAGGAAAACTTATTGGCGAGTAAAAACTTGGATTTTTCATGCAAACTATGACGGCAGAGCTCGTCGGCCACTCACAACCCACAGGTTCAAGGGATGTACAGTATCTTAATCCCTGTCACATAGGAACACTAACTTATCATGTCGATTTTCCTACGCACTTAAATACTTTTGTTAGTTTCTTTGGTGCTGTAATATGGCAGACGCGCGTGTCTATCTGGCTTCCATCCCGTGATCAGCACCACGTAGCACCACACCGCCAGGCCTCACCCGGTCACTTGTCATTCGCGGCGACACACTTCATGGCGAACGCTAATATAATGAAACCACACACAAGGGGGTGCCCGGCGTGGCCATCTGGTGAGTGTGAGGGCCACATAACGCATCAGGTTGTAGCAAGGGTCCTGCACACAACAGTATACACTCACAAACACAAACACGAACACAAACAAGCACACGCAAACGTCGCAGACCTCGAGGCGATCCACAAAATAAACAACAACACTACTTCGTGCTCAGAGATTTCACATTAGGACACAGTGAGGACGCAATCTGGCGGTCATCTGAAAGCCAGGGGCGTGGGACACCCTCTTATATATACACCATCCCGTTCAACCACCACCACTATTACCACCACCTCCTCACTGACACCACTTCCCTTGAATGAACTTCGTCACTGCTACAAACCCTCCCTGCTCCACGCACGACGCGCCTTGTATACTAACTAATCTTGCGCGACGCCTAATAACTAACGAGTGAGAAGACAGTGAGATGAAGTTACAGTAGATAGAGTGGACATATTTAGGTGTGTCTTAGATGATGTGGAAGGAGGGACGGAGGGAGGGAGGAATGATGGAGGGATGGAGATAGAGGGATGGAGGATGAGGATATCTAGAGGCTGGATCGAGGTTCAGTGAGGAGGTCAGCAGTTCTCCTCAACGCCCCTTTCTCTCTCTCTCTCTCTCTCTCTCTCTCTCTCTCTCTCTCTCTCTCTCTCTCTCTCTCTCTTGTTCCCGTCCCATTTATCTCTCCTGCTTTTGTCTTCCTCTTCATCCTAATTACTAAAAAATGTTCTTTCTCAGAGAGGAGTCAATTACAATATAACAATAATAATCACTGTAACAAGACAACTGCAATAAAGATTGGTTACATTGAAATTATAAATACCAGTAAGAATACCAAAGTAAAATATAATTGGAATAAATCCAGGCTTGTTACTTATTCCACAACAGGATATATGAAAGAGGAGGAGGAGGAGGAAGATGAAGAAGAAGAAGAAGAGGAGGAGGAAGTTGAGGAAGATGAAGAAGAAGAAGAGAAGGAGGTGGAGGAGGAGGAAGATGAAGAAGAAGAGGAGATGGAGGAGGAGGGAAATGAAGATGAAGAAGAAGAGGAGGAGGTGGAGGAATGAGAGGAGGAGGAAGATGAAGAAGAGGAGGAAAAAGAGAGGAGGAGGAGGAGGAGGATGTCGTGTGATAAGCCTACTAGATAATTAATACCACGCCCCTGTAGCAGATCTTGTTGTTGTTGTTCTCACTGTTGTTGTTGTTAGTGGTGGTGGTGATAGTAGTAGTTTTAAGGGCATCAGGCAGGGAGGAAAGGAAGGGAGGGGAAGGAGAGAAGACCAGTGATGGTCGCGGTAACCCTATATAGGACCCAATGTGTTCATGGTAATCACGGCATTAATAAGTGACAGATTACCATCACAACTACCACCACAACCACAACAACTTCTACTACAATTACCACCACAACCACAACAACTTCTACTACAACTACCACCACAACCACAACAACTTCTACTACTACTTCTACTACTACTATAACTACTACTACTACTACTACTACTAATAATAATAATAATAATAATAATAATAATAATAATATTAATAATAATAATAATAATATTTACTACTACTACTATTTCTACTACTACTACTACTACTACTACTACTACTACTACTACTACTACTACTACTATATACTACTATTCAATTGCAACTAAAGAATGATAAGAAAATGATAAGAAG
>JACEEZ010014259.1:484524-494524 GCA_016584305.1 Chionoecetes opilio | reverse complement strand
GACGCGATCCACGCAGCCGTAGGAGCCTTCGCCGAGCCGAGCCGTCACCGGGAGGTCGCAAAGTTCCTCCACAGACAGCACCAGAGGCTGGCTCCCCACGTGCTCCTCCTCGAGGTCCTCCAGGAAATCCATCTCCTCCTCCCAGACACCCATCGCGGCCCACGAGGCCTGCCCCGGCTAGTCCTCGTCCTCACAACACTCTGCCATGGAGGCCAAGGTACTCATCGCTTGACTCTGCTGATCCCCACAAGGGTTTGGCTTCATGGTAGTCAATAGACTTACTTGATTGAACACCAAAAGGGGGAAAGATGACTTACCCAATGCTTCACCAGCAGGGACCCCTCCGGTATTAGGATCTTTTTTTAGTACATTGTTCTTAGAGTTAGGGACCAGGTTCCAAGATGCCAACTCCAAGCACCGCAGAGGCCCTACCTCGTCCCCTCTTCCCCTCCTCCCCCAACAGCAGCCAGAGTAGAACCAAGGAGGTTGTATAGGCAACAACAACCTATACAACCTCCTTGAGTAGAACCAGCATTGACTCCGAGAGCGCATACCTCCGCCAAGGCTGAACAAGCGAATTGAAATACAATTCAGAAACACAATATTACTTGCATTATTGATGCCCTTACACTTCCAAAAGTTAATCTAAAAGATACATTATTTTCATGCACTCTGCTTTCTTCTCACATCTGCACTTCTTGACTTAGAACGTGGCAAGATTAGTATCTTTTTCTAGGTTGTCCATGTGCCTTCTGTCTTTCTAGCACTGTAGACGTCAAGAATGCACACACAAATGCAAAGGGTCTCTGAAAGCTCGCCGCCGTCCCTTTGGTCAACAGCAAACACTGGATAGGGTCAGGGCGTGGCGCGCAGAAGGGCGGAGGAGGCGGATCACGTCATCACTTATCATCCTTAGTGTCTCTGAAGTAGCGTCATCACTCATCACACACACACACATGGAGGGCGTCTAGTGTATACGTGATCAAGACATATGTGTAGCGTTATAAAAACACACGACACAGCACTCCGGAGCTACTGTGGACGAGTCACGATACTAAACTCTATTGTTTATTTTATACCGACTGGGATCAATTTGTATCACTCACCCTCGCCTACATGCTAATTATGAATCTCTCGTGTTTTATAATATTACTAGCCGCAAAGCCGCCCTCCGGGCGGCCTTTTTGGCTAGCTCCTGCGGAGGGCTATTGGTGGGCCTTCCACCAAACACAGACTCTCCAGATAGCCCCTTCTAGCTTTCCTGAAATCATGGATGTAGAAATGTATGTATTAACGCCAACCCATTCACATCACCCCCAACCCATTCACTCACCCATTACCCATCACCCCACACCCATTCACTCACCCATTAGGGCTATTGGTGGGCCTTCGGCCCACCAAACACAGACTCTCCAGATAGCCCCTTCTAACTTTCCTGAAATCATGGATGTAGAAATGTATGTATTCCCCCCACCCATTCACTCACCCATTACCCATCACCCCCCACCCATTCACTCACCCATTACCCATCACCACACACCCATTCACTCACCCATTACCCATCACCCCCCACCTATTCCCTCACCCATCACCCATCACCCCCCACACATTCACTCACCCATCACCCCACACCCATTACCCATCACCCCAACCATTCACTCATCCATTACCCATCACCTACATCAAGGCTTCCTCAATTCTCGCAACCCACATTTTTTTTTCACAATTCTCGCTAATAGGCTGCTAAAAAAAAAAAGAAAAAAAAAGTGATCGGATCATCTCATAAGTGGGCTTAAAACCTTCCCCTGGTCGAGCTGGTTCCAAAACTGTGACATATGATGGGATTCCGCCACGGGGGGCGGCACCTATCGCGGACAGACAGACAGACAGACAGACAGACAGACAGACAGACACACACACACACACACACACACACACACACACTTTCGCTTATATTATTATAGATACAGTGAAGTCGCATGAATTAACACGCATATCTACTCGATTCCTAATGCGATATGTACCGATGTTTGGGCGATACTTAATTTTATTCACTCGTTAGAAAAAATAAATGTATGAATAATTAAAATACGTATGTTTGAAAATTATGCAGTAAAGTCACATTAATTTACCATCCTCGTCAGGTAGTTCCGAAAATCCATTATAAACTCGATACCTGAAGCGATATAATTAGCCGATGTGTGAACGATACTAAATTGGCTTCACCTCGAGTTTCATATACCTTGTCTTTGCTTGGATAACACTATAATACACTTCCAAATACTCTCTCTCTCTCTCTCTCTCTCTCTCTCTCTCTCTCTCTCTCTCTCTCTCTCTCTCTCTCTCTCTCTCTCTCTCTCTCTCTCTCTCATAATACTTTCCTTTCACCTTCCTCCTTGTAACTTTAGCCAGTCAGTGTCAGTGTTCCATCAAGGGCGTATCATCATGCCGGCAAGCACAACACCGCCTGCACGTAAACACCAGCTTACGTGTTCCATTAAGTGTGTTGATGATAAGAGTGAGTCACCGGCCTGCTTACCACGAACCCGAACACAGTATTACGCGTCCATGCAACTAATAGGTGCTTGCTAATTATGGGTAATATAGGTGATATGAGGAACGGTGGTGGTGGTTGTAGTGATGGTGGTGGGTGTGATTAGTTCATGAAATATCGACCGCTCCATTAATTTTTACGGTTCATCATTTCCATTAATTTTCATCACTTTCCATAATCTCCTATTCTTAACAAATTATCCATGTTCGGGCCTTGCGATTTCTTTCTTTTTCTTGATTTTCTTCCTCTCTCTCTCTCTCTCTCTCTCTCTCTCTCTCTCTCTCTCTCTCTCTCTCTCTCTCTCTCTCTCTCTCTCTCTCTCTTACACACACACACAGATAGATAGATAGATATTTTATTGACCACAACAACATGCACATAAACTTAGCAAAAATACATTGAATTTTTGGGTCCAACCCAATTCTTAAGCACAATATTCTTAATTTACTAAAAGGAAAGTCAAAGTTACCCAAATGACAAATCTGGTGAACACTAAATAACATCACCAAATATAGCTAAGCACCATAACATAAAAAAAGGAAGTAACAGATAAAAAAACAAAAAAGCAAAAAAACAAACCAATACAAAAAGACAAACACAATATACATGAAATTACATTACTAATAGATTATAATAATACAAATTAAGGCTTATTAATGAACATAGATACTATAACAGAAAATAGTCATTAATTTTGAGAATATACACTCAATATTAAGCTAATTATTCTACATAGAGTTGCATTATCAAACGTGCCATTGAATAAATCTTGGAGTGTATTAAATCTATATGTGTCGCGAATGTGTTGTGAGGAGGGACACCGTTGAACGACATGAGCCTCTGTCTGCACCTGTCCACAAGGACACAACCGCTCCTCCAGGGGCAAGCGGCCTCGGCCCCTCCTGTTCCACCTGCCCACCTCCACAGCTAACCAGTGTGCTGACAGGCGAAAACGGCTAAAAGCAATTCTGTGGTCTTCCCTTACTCCATGCCTACACACACGATCACAATGCGAAGCCACGAGAACCCTAACGATGTTCTGGAGGAGGAGGAAGAGGAGGAAGATGTCAAAGGATTCTTCTTTTGTTTACGAAAAAAACGAGGGAACATCATACTCTCTCTCTCTCTCTCTCTCTCTCTCTCTCTCTCTCTCTCTCTCCTCTCTCTCTCTCTCTCTCTCTCTCTCTCTCTCTCTCTCTCTCTCTCTCTCTCTCTCTCTCTCTCTCTCTCTCTCTCTCAAGCATCCCCACTGTCCTCATAATTAGTGATAGACAAAGGGAGGAAGGGATGGGAAGGATAATGGAGATTCGGTGTACACCCCTCCCTCACTCCCTCCCTATATACCTCCCTCACGTCCTGACCTTGAGTAATGATAATGAGGGTCGTCCATCCCGCCCATCCCGCCCCTCACTGCTCACATCCAGTCCTTCACACCCACCTATAGCACCCACCCACCCGAACACACACACACACACACACACACGGGTAGGGTTCATAAATGGCCTCTATTCTATCATCTTCTGTTCTCATATCTACTTCCTTAATTTCAGGTGACAAGAGAGAGACACAGAGAGAGAGAGAGAGAGAGAGAGAGAGAGAGAGAGAGAGAGAGAGAGAGAGAGAGAGAGAGAGAGAGAGAGAGAGAGAGAGAGAGAGAGAGAGAGAGAGAGAGAGAGAGAGAGAGAGAGAGTAAATACACATAATTACATACAGCCAAAACTACGCATACTCTAGATTCCTTGACTTATGGTAAACATGCTTAAAGTAAACACAATCGTAATCAAAATCAATTAATGGCAAACATAATCAAACAGTCAGCAGGAAACTGGGTCGTAAATCCTAGATTAAAGGAATATACGTATTGTGATCAACTGCACCATGGAGGATGGAAGCTTATTCTACTCTAGTAACCAAGGATAATGTGAAAGGTTTGACCGTAGCCTGGTATTCTGCTGGTAAGAAAATGTGAACTTGAACATAGTCTCAGCTGTCATTGTTCCTCTCAAAAAAAACCTTTGAAACCACCTCAAAAACTATGAAAACATTCACTTCTTAGTTTCCGTAATAATTGCTCTCGTATTTATAGTTTCGTTTTTAGGAGCACAATTTAGCTATTTGTTTGTTTATAATTGTTTACTGTGCGTGCGTGCCACTGCCTTATCATCTTTCCTAGAGGTAAACAAATCCCGTCTCACGTGATACTGATTCCCGGAAAATTATACTCGGTCGCGGGTTCCCTGGATAAGAAGGTGGTGGAAAGCCTGGTCTACCAAATAAGTTGTAGTTCTTTAGTAGACCAAGGTGGGAAGGAGGCCAAAGCGGAATTGTACACAGAGACAGGAGGGAGCAAAGGGAACAGGAGACAGGAGGAAGGAGAGGCCATGTTGGGACGCCGCGTGTGACTCGCTTACGTGATGAGTGTGGCCTTCCTTCCTTCCTTCCTGCCTTCCCTTCCTTCCTCCTTCCTTCCCTCCTTCTTTCCTTCCTTCCTTTCCTTCCTTTCCTTCCTTTCCTCCTTCCTTCCTTCCTCATCCAGGTCAGGCATCATCCCTGCACAGCATAACAAAACCTTCAAGAATTTCTGTATTGTGACACATCTTAGGGTAGATCTGGTATACATAGTAAGATGAATAAGAACAATGACTAACAGACCAGCCTCTTGTAGCTTTCTTATGTTCTTATGACAGCGCCCCAGTGGCGTAGCTACGAGGGTACGGAGGGGACACGTGCCCCCGCCCCCCCACTGGCCCTGGCTGCCGCATTCTGTATAATGCTCTAATACCCACCACTGATCTAATCTTAGAATATGCTCTTATACTCTTCTATGTGGCATCAGAGTGGCCCCTGAGCTCCGCTTGCCTAGTGCCCCCCCATACTCCGCTGTGCCCCCCCAGGTGCCCCCCACTGATAGATATCTAGCTACGCCACTGCAGCGCCCCGGAATGCAAGGTTATGAAGCACAAGTTTTGACTTTAATAATTTCATAAGCCCCATGATATTAAACCAATATTAAAACTACTCTTCCTTAGTTCCTCCTCATCCCTCCCACCTCTCAGTAAAGACCCTGAAGAAGAAATTAAACAGACACCTTGTTAGTACTTCTTTCTGGTCGGACAGTTGCCAGGTCGCCATTATGGATCTTGGGTTCATCGTAGGACGCCAATAATTACAGAGGTGTCGCTAGCAAATGTGTTACCAGCACCTAATCTAGCACGATTCTTGTATGCCTATAGAATCCATGAAAACATAGCTGAGGTATATTTGTAGGAATTCATAAAATGTTATGAGTATGCATTGGATCATAACGAAGTGATTAATTTTAGTCCCTCAACACTGTTTATTTTCAGTTTATTGTGATTTCTTTGATATTTTTGTAACCTTCCAACAATAACCTTCAGGATCTCTTCCTCTCAGCAGCCAGTCGATGAGTCAAGCAACGCAACGCATCAGAAGTCAACCAGAGAACATTACTCACCTACCATCCTCTAATACCACGACAAGCATGACGCATATTGGTCTTCTTTATATATACATGCTAAGCGAGGATTGAATATACTTTCTTAAACATCAACATGAAACAGAAATTTGACAAAACTATATAAAATTGAAAGGATAACAGTTATGGACAAAGGAATGGACAAAGAAAGAGGTATATGAGCGGCCCATAGAGAGTGACAGACGCAATATGGAAGGCTACGAAGTTGTTGGCGAAGGCACGAGAAATAGAAGAATGCATGGGTGGTCATGATTGCCAACGTCATCATTTGCACGACACATTGACAAACAAACAGACCTATGACCTCACACACTCTACGAGACACACACACCTGAGAGAAACACATCAGCGTGACGTGTTTTCTTCTGGTAGCAAAACTAAGGAACAAGAGTGAGCCTTGAGGAGCACAAAACACATAACAAAAAAGTATATCAGTGGTTTTCGGGCTTTCTCGTTACACACATCTGACAGAGCCTAGTCTCCTCTGCATCCTATTCTCCACCCTCCACCATGCACCCTCCGCCTCCCCATCATAATGTCCAGTGTTCCCTTCCTCTCCTTCCTCTATTATATACTGTTTGTTACGGTATAATCACCTATGCGTGACGAAAGGAAGGTGTTGGACAAAGCAGCTGACACATATCTGACAGAGCCTATAGTCGTCTTTGCATCCTACATCCATAATAACCCCTTTCTCTTCTTCCTTTGCTCCTTGGTACGGTATAATCACCTATGCATAGGGGGCTTATCCTATCCTAATGGAAGGTGTTGGACAAAGTAGTTTTTTTTTTTTTTTTTTTTTTTTTTTTTTTTTTTTTTTTTTTTCTGATGGTTGGTCCCCGCCCGTGGTGGCGCAGGCAGAATTCTTATAGTGACGCCTGTGATTAGAGGCTCATGCCGCCCCCCTGTGTCCTCCGATGCACTCGCAGTCGAAGTAGGATGAGTTGGGAAGTAGGAAGTTGATGAGTAGGGCATGTGGGTGTTCTTTAGGCCACTCGACGGTGCAGAAAGGTTTTGGGTTTCTTCGGGGATCGAACTCGGGTCACCGAGAACGCCAGTCGGAGACGCTAACCACTCCTCTACCGCCTCCCCAAAAGCTGCAGGAAAACGGTGTGTATACTGCCCATCACGTTCACCTAATGACTGCAGGTAAAAGAATGACAATTAACGGCAAGGAGCCCGTGTTGCTCGTTATCTTTTACGCCGATAAGTGATAAACAGCGAGGAGGAAATTGTTTTGCTCATCACCACAACGTCGTGTAGCAGCATTTCCCCACCCCCCCCTCTCCTCTCTCTCTCTCTCTCTCTCTCTCTCTCTCTCTCTTCTCTCTCTCTCTCTCTCTCT
The DNA here is from genome assembly GCA_016584305.1 of Chionoecetes opilio. NCBI lineage: Eukaryota > Metazoa > Arthropoda > Malacostraca > Decapoda > Majidae > Chionoecetes > Chionoecetes opilio. Next base: position 487,129 of record JACEEZ010014259.1, on the reverse strand, counting down.
CTCTCTCTCTCTCTCTCTCTCTCTCTCTCTCTCATCAATATCAGCACATAAAAGCTTGCACACATGAAGGCGTAACACCCATAAATCCTAACAAGCCCGACGCACGCCCACTTATATCCACTCCCTCCCGGTCAAGAAGCTCACATAGCCATTGGTATACCCGACGCGGCAGGAGAGATGGTTCCTTCTCTCCGGGAGGCTCTCAGAGATCCGCGGGTTCTCAGGGACATGATTCAGAACCCAGACACTTTCAGGTAACCGTCTATATGCACTCTTACACGTGTTATATTGCTTGAGTGTAATAATATGTACCTGCGGATCACCAACACAAATTATTTAATTACGTCTATAGCCTCAAATCGAAACACCATCTAAAACCATCACAAGCTTCATTCTGGTGCAAACTTGAAATATACTCAATTCACGCCATCATAAGCTTCATGGGATTTATCTTATCATCGTGATGTTAATGGACACGTAAGGTGGTGTTTACGTGCAGGCGATGTTGTGCTTGCTGGCATGATAGTACGCCCTTGATGGAACACTGACACTGACTGGCTAAAGCTACAAGAGTGAAGGTGAAGGGAAAGTATTATGAGAGAGAGAGAGAGAGAGGAGGGAGAGAGAAGAGAGAGAGAAGAAGAGAGAGAGAGAGAGAACGAGAAACGAGAGAGAGAGAGAGAAGGGAAGGAAGGAGAGAGAGAGAGCGAGAGAGAGTCGAGATGGAAGAGAGAGAGAGAGAGAGAGAGAGAGAGAGAGAAGAGAGAAGAGAGAGAGAGAGAGAGAGAGAGAGAGAGAGAGAGAGTGAGAGAGAGAGACTAGAAGAGAGAGAGAGAGAGGAGAGAGAGAGAGAGAGAGAGAGGAGAGAGAGAGAGGAAGAGAGAGAGAAGAGAGAGAGAGATAGAGAGAGAGAGAGAAGGAGAGAGAGTAGAGAGAGAGAGAGAGAGAGAGAAAGGAGGAGAGAGAAGAGAGCGAGTAGAGAGAGAGAGAGAGAGAGCGAGAGAGTAGAGAGAGAGAGAGAGATAGAGTAGAGAGAGAGAGAGAGAGAGAGAGAGAGAGAGAGAGAGAGAAAGAGCAAGAGACAGACAGGGCGATCTATCGATCTCCTGCTGATGCGCGAAGAGAGAGAGAGAGAGAGAGAAGAACGAGAGAAGAGAGAGCTGAGAGATTGAGAGAGAGAGGTGAGTGAGCATCTCTCGCTTCTGCTCTCGCGCATACTCGCTCTGCGAGCGCTATCGAGATCGTAGAGCAGATCGATGAATCACTCTCTCTGCTCGACTCTCTCTTCTCTCTCTCTCTCTTCTCTCTCTCGCTATCGTCCTTCGAGCTCGTCTTAATCTCTCGAGACTCTATCTATCTCTAGTCTATCTATCCGAGAGATAACTCGCACGCGTGTAATCTGCAGTATAATATACAATAACTGGCATTCATAACCGCCCGGCCAGGGAGCTGAGACTCTCATGGGACCACAACTGCTACAGTTCCTACACGAGTACCCTACCCCCGTCCACTGGGGCCAGACTGTGGCAGACTTTGGCAGACTTTTGGCCTTGTATGGCAGTTTGCATCATCACAAAAAACCAGTCATGTCAAACACGTCCCCTTGGCTGTCACACAAACTGTCTGCCTTCCCGCCCACATATTTTCCAACTCTATGCTATAGTGTAAGCTAGTAATGTGGTTTCACGAGTAATGACGTTTGGAACTGTACACTACGCACGGGAAACACTACGCGCCAAAAATATTGTTCGCCGCAAATTGTTCGCGCGCGGCATCATAACAGAACAGAGACCGAAGCTCCCATAAGGGAATTTTTGAGAAAAAATGTACTCTATAGCAGGCCTGAGTGACTATTCCTACTTCCCACTTTTGGACTACCTTCCTTCTACTTCTTACTCTTTCCAAGGGGGCGAGAGAGAGATCCTACAATATGGCAGCATGTTTAAGAAGAAAGGCACGACAGTCCATCAAGACCGTTGAGGAATGTTCAGATGCCACTTTCAATTAATAGGAACGCAAGCTTTTTGAAAAGGATCGCCGCACTCCCCCACGCGAGTAATTTGAACCAGACGGGGGGCGGAGGACGCGTTTGGTCTAAAACTATCATTATTTTCAAATAATGGGTGGCAGAAGACCTAACAAAGGAGCAGTTTAAAGTTCTTGTGAGCTACACAAAGCAGAGAGGCCAGAGGAAAAATATCAAGGATTGTGGGTGGGTGTTTACGAGGAAATGTGTGATGAAGTGGGTGGAGGAGTTTCAGGAAACGTGGCGGAGTGGCGGACAATACACAACACCGTAACACATAAAGAAGTGGGTGCCGACAAAAGAAAAAAAACGAGGTGTAAAACATCAGCAAGCACCGTAAAATGTCATGAACGTCAAGTGGAAGGCCCATTCCTCAAATTAAGAGCAAGAAATTATACGATATGACATTTACATCCTCGCTGTGGCCACTTCTTTATGGTTACACAGTGTCGCCCACCTAGCCCACCACGTCACGAAACTCTCCACCCATCTTCATCACAAACATTTCCTCGTACCACCCACATCCTTGATATTTCTTCCTCTGGGCCATCTCTGCCTTGTGTATAGTTCACAATAACT
>JACEEZ010014259.1:391994-479797 GCA_016584305.1 Chionoecetes opilio | reverse complement strand
TTAATTTGCTCCTTGTTAGGTCTTTCTTGCCACCCATATGAAAATAATAGCCGCAAAGCCGCCCTCCGGGCGACTTTTGGCTAGCTCCTGCGGAGGGCTATTGGGTGGGCCTTCGGCCCACCACCTGTGTTTGGTGGGCCTTCGGCCCACCAAACACAGACTCTCCAGATAGCCCCTTCTAACTTTCCTGAAATCATGGATGTAGAAATGTCTATTAAACCCATTACCCATCACCACACACCCATTACCCATCACCACACACCCATTACCCATCACCCCCCACCTATTCCCTCACCCATTCACTCACCCATCACCCCACACCCATTACCCATCACCCCACCCATTCACTCACCCATTACCCATCACCCTACATCAAGGTTTCCTCAATTCTCGCAAGCCACATTTTGTTTTCACAATTCTCGCTAATAGGCTGCTAAAAAAAAAGAAAAAAAAGTTATCGGATCATCTCATAAGTGGGCTTAAAACCTTCCCCTGGTCGAGCTGGTTCCAAAACTGTGCCATATGATGGGATTCCGCCACAGGGGGCGGCACCCATTGCGGACAGACAGACACACACACACACTTTCGCTTATATTATTATAACTAGCCGCAAAGCCGCCCTCCGGGCGGACTTTTTGGCTAGCTCCTGCGGAGGGTTATTGGTGGGCCTTCGGCCCACCACCTGTGTTTGGTGGGCCTTCGGCCCACCAAACACAGACTCTCCAGATAGCCCCTTCTAGCTTTCCTGAAATCATGGATGTAGAAATGTATGTATTAACGCCAACCCATTCACATCACCCCCAACCCATTCACTCACCCATCACCCCCCACCCATTCACTCACCCATTACCCATCACCCCCCACCCATTCACTCACCCATTACCCATCACCACACACCCATTCACTCACCCATTACCCATCACCCAAATCTATTCCCTCACCCATCACCCATCACCCACCACCCATTCACTCACCCATCACCCCACACCCATCACCCATCACCCCACCCATTCACTCACCCATTACCCATCACCCTACATCAAGGTTTCCTCAATTCTCGCAACCCACTTTTTTTCACAATTCTCGCTAATAGGCTGCTAAAAAAAAAAGAAAAAAAAAAGTGATCGGATCATCTCATAAGTGGGCTTAAAACCTTCCCCTGGTCGACCCGATTCCAAAACTGTGCCATATGAGGAGATTGCGCCACTGGGGGCGGCACCTAGCGCGGACAGACAGACACACACACACACACAACACACACACACACACTTTCGCTTATATTATTATTATATAATATAATAATAGATGATAGTTATACCAACGCGCGTCTGTTCAAATTACTCGCGGGGAGTGAGGCGATCCTTTTCAAAATGCTTCGTCTAGAATTGACAAGTGACATCTAAACATTCCTCAACGGTCTTGATGGACTGTCCGTGCTTTAAACATGCTGCCATATGTAGGATATCTCTCTCGGAAGTCACTAGGCTGCTATAGAGTACATTCTCATAATTCCCTTATGGGAGCGTCTGTTATGATGAGACGAACAATATTTTGGCGCGTAGTGTAGCTCCAAAACTAACCATAGGATTTTCTCGAAAGTACCTTCATTGTGATTCCCACACACACATGGTTTCCCTTACTTACCAATCCATGTTTTGGAGAAGTGCCAGGTCCTCCTGCTGAACCTCAGGCTCCGCTAACACCTGTTCGTCAGCCTCGTACTCTGGCTCAAACATATAGGGTTGGGTTCCCATCACAATCTGAGGTTCGTTTTCCTCATATACGCGACCAGCGTAATTTCTTTCGGTCTCAGATTGAGCATCGTACTCTAGATCTGTCACAGCGACAGATTCACTGTCTGACACCGAAGTACAATCGCTCATCATAACATTTGCCGACAGGTGTCAGACAGATGTTTACATTGGAACGCTCCTCCTGTGACGTCGTCAACAATATTCGTAGCCCTGTTGGAGGGAAGATTTTTTTTTTCGCGCGTTTTTTACAAAAGTCGTATTTGTACGGAAATAAGGCCTGGAAATAAAAAAAATTTGGTGGATTAGGTGTTTTGAATGCACATTCAACATAATTAGGCAAAAAAAAAATGGGTCTGGACGATTACTTTAAAAGGGAAGTGGGTAAGGCAGTAGTGCAACGTTAAGGACCGTGAACTGTTCATACATCTTACATGCCCTTTATTAAAACAAAACATGTACGTAACGGTGATCACTATGAGTACCTCACTCTCGCCTGATGAACTGCAAGTACATCTTGCTGAGACATAATGTCATTGGCTTAATATAACAGCTATATTTGAGGCAATGTGACCCTTTAAGGCAGTGCTTCTTAACCTTTTTACCACCACGCCCCCTTCAGTAGTTGGTCCATGCCCCCCATTTCACTTCTTCAACCAAGATATTTCAAAATAGTCCTGAATCAGAAAGAAAAACTGAAATAAATAATAGTAATAATCTATAATAATATAAGCGAAAGTGTGTGTGTGTGTGTGTGTGTGTGTGTGTGTGTGTGTGTGTGTGTCCGCTCCAGGTGCCGCCCCCTGTTTCGGAATCCCCTCATATGGCACAGTTTTGGAACCGGCTCGAGCAGGGGAAGGTTTTAAGCCCATTTATGAGATGATCCGATCACTTTTTTTTTTCTTTTTTTTTAGCAGCCTATTAGCGAGAATTGTGGGGAAAAAAGTGGGTTGCGAGAATTGAGGAAACCTTGATGTAGGGTGATGGGTAATGGGTGAGTGAATGGGTGGGGTGATGGGTAATGGGTGTGGGGTGATGGGTGAGTGAATGGGTGGGGGGTGATGGGTGATGGGTGAGGAAATAGATGGGGGGTGATGGGTAATGGGTGAGTGAATGGGTGTGTGGTGATGGATAATGGGTGAGTGAATGGGTGGGGGGGGGGTAATGGGTGAGTGAATGGGTGGGGGGTGATGGATAATGGGTGAGTGAATGGGTTGGGGGTGATGTGAATAGGTTGGCGTTAATACATACATTTCTACATCCATGATTTCAGGAAAGCTAGAAGGGGCTATCTGGAGAGTCTCCACACTCTCCAGACTCTCCAGACTCTCCACAGGGCCGAAGGCCCACCAATAGCCCTCCGCAGGAGCTAGCCAAAAAGTTCGCCCGGAGGGCGGCTTTGCGGCTAGTAATTATATAAAATAGCAAAAAATATTGCATAAAAATCTTCTAAGTTAGTGAAATGTGGCAAGACGTTACCGCAGAGTTTTTACCCACACTTTCTTCTCTGTACAGTACAGATTTTCTTCGCTCACCCTCGCAAGCGAGCTTCATGTTAAAACGAAGGACGAACTTCAAGTTAAATATTTGACAGTTCCTCCTTTTTCTCTCATGGCTCACGCCCCCCTAGGTAGTTGCTCCTAGTTACCCATGGTCCCCTAGGGGGGCGCGCCCCCAAGGTTAAGAACCGCTGCTTTAAGGAATAGATATTCTGGCCGTACATAGTGGCAAGGTATTTATTATACTTATTTTATTTCCCATCAATTTTACCGAGTGTTCTTGATGTGGACAGAGTGACGGCCCTGGTGGAGGCGGGGCTGTACGACCACTGGCTGGGCGAGCACGTGCGCCGCGCGGGGGAGTGCCAAGGCGCGCCCTCCGCCACCACCACCATGGCCGCACTCGCCCTCCACAACCTCTGGGTAAGTGTTTCTTCGCATAGTTTTCATGAATCAAACAATAACCACAAGCACAGTTATACACATCATTACATGGTAACATGATTCTATGCTGCAGTTTTAGGTGGTGGGGTATTACGGGGGGGGGGGAGGTCGGGCCAAGTACAAAAAAACACTAATCTGCCAGTTTTTGCAAAAAATTCACCATAATAGTGTTGGCGCGAGAAAGTAAAACCCGGGGTTGCCTGAAATGGGGGGGGTTTTTCCGGCCGGGGTTTAGGGGGTGGTGGTGCTGCTGCGGGCCCTGCTGGTGGCCACGGGCGTGTTCTGCGTGGAGGTCGTCATCACCAGGACGGAAGAGAAAATTTCCCACTCCCCTGAACAAGTGGGGAAACTCCCATAACGAAGGCCCCATTAGGGGCCCTGCAGGCCCCCAACACGGGCGAATAAACCCTGAAGGATCCTTGTCGTAGGCAAAACCCCGTTGTATTTTACGTACGGGTGCGCTTTCAGAGGTACAATTTTGGCCCTTAGAGGTTTTTGGGGCCAATTATAGCTTTAAAACTACTGCCGGGGGCTACGGGCCCCCCCGAAATAACCCCAAAACCCCCCTTAAGAAAAATTCGGGCCTTTCGCGTAAACTATAAAAATCAAAGCCATAACATAATGGTTCAGGTATTTTTTTTAAATGCTGAAACCACTATATACCTTAAACCTTCTTGAGATCAATTTTTTAGTGTACCCCGGGGCCCAAAGAAACGTACTTTAATTCCCTATTTTTCCCTATCTATTTAAAGGGAAACAATAAAAAGATGATTTTTTTTTTAAAACAAAAGGGCATGGAAAAAACTACACTGAACCCTTCCCCTTTTTTGTTAAACCCCATGGGAACTATTTTTTTTAAAGGGGGGTAGTTACCCGGTCTTTTCCTGTTTTTTCCGTAGGGCCCTTTTAACCCAAACGGCTTTCAATAAAAAAAAGAAATTAAAAAAAAAGAGAAAAATTTATGTCTATGGAAGATCTGTTGGTCCAAAATCTACACATGCAATCAATGCCAGAAAAGCTTGTTTGGGGTTTAACACTTAACCCGGTTTGGCCCCGCATTTACAAATGGGCCCTCGGGGGCGCCCCTGCTTGTATTTTTCCCCATTTTCCCGCAACTTTTAAGGGAAACACTTCGACAACAACCCCGAAAGCAAAAAACAAACCCTGGTTTGTCTATAGTTCACAAGAAATATTTTTAGTATTGGAAAAATCTCTACCGAAACATAAACCCGGGGTTTTGGTTCATTGGGGTTTTAATTTAAAATATCATAAACAGTGCATTCGTCCAAAAACCTTTTTTTTTTCATTTTAAGTTTTTAATAATCCAAACTCCCTGCCCAAAGCTGAGATTAAACCCTAAAAAAATGCAGGTTTGAGTTATAGTTTAGGGGATAAGTTAGAAAAAAACTATACTATAGTTACTATAATGATTCTTTAATAACAGATTTTTTTTCCCTGCAAAGAACATGTTAAGGAATGTGCAATTTTATCAAAATCTAATTCAATCATATTTTAACATCATACATATTGTTGAATGCTTGTTCTCCAATGCAGAATAAAAACAGTACTAGCTATGCACAGTATCTACGTACATACTTACCCCCCCCCCTTCTCCCTCACTTTGTCGCACTCCAGCTCATGTCACTCCCTCTTTCTCACATCCTACTTTTCATTATCCTTGTGCAATAGTCCCTGAAAGTTTTCGAAACTGGGAGCATCTGTATAATCTACGGAATCGATGCAACAGATGAACCATACGTAACAGAAATACATGCTTTTTGGTGAGTCACGTCATGTCCACTAAGGCTCATCCTCGAGTCTTATCTCTTTTCTGGGGCACGCAGTGAGGGGAGGGTAGTGAGCCTAAAGGGAGAGACATGTGAACTTCGTTGAACAATATTTTTCAATAAGCATTACTAATGCGTAAGTCACTCAGCACCCCCTCGGTACAACTTACCTTGTCACGGACTTATTCTACTGTCCAGCTGAACAGTTGAACACACAACACGAGAGAGAGCGTCTGGCCGCACCACCACCTCAGCCACCACTGGCTGCCACTGCAGGATTCGAAGTACCGAACTGATTGCTTCGAGTTTGTTTCGTACTAAATAAAACTGAAGCACAATAAAAAATCATCATTATTTGCAAACATTTACATTTAATTTTCATCATAGCGTAAAGTGAGACAGCTCATAGGAAAGACTCAATATCATGGAGGCAACACAGGTTTCATCTGGCCTTCTAAGTCTGGTGGAAAAGCTGTTAGTGTTTTCATTCACTTCCTCTTCACATTGCCTAAACACACAAGATCGCACTGCTGTTTGTATGACGAACCAAGTTTTTCACCAAGGTGCCAACATTACCTCTTGTGTGTCAAGGGCTCCTGACAGCGTACCAGAGATTTTTCAAACTTCGAGGTCTGCTATGTGAAGATTTTTTTTCTTTGCATTATTATTATTTTTTCTTTTTAAGGTACATTAATGCCTAAATTTCCTTTCAAGCACCTCATCCACCAGCCTGCTATCGAAGGCACGTTTTTTTAGTCCCCTTAGAGCTATGCACTAACTATAGGATAGGAAAGATCGCTACCAGGGCAAACCTGGGTAGACAGGGCAACCATTCCACATCTGGTAACCATTACCATGCTACACTAAGATAATCTGAAAAAGAACATACTCCTGGCAACGCCGTGCCAGCTGACCGAGGCCTGCTGTCCACCAGCGGATCGTAGCCATCATTCTTCTTTTTGCCTTCATCACGTCCACACCTGCTCCTCCTGTACCACGTGTTGTTTGTAGTCAGGCCATATGGTAGCACCTGGCTGTTTTCGTGTTTACGTGGGTGTGTGTGAAAGTTTTTTACCCATTCATGCGTGTAATCCTTCTGTAAAGGTTTTACGGATGAGTGTAAGTTTTATTCTTACCCTGGCCGGGCCAGCTGGTGTCCCTTAAAATTTTTCGGCTGGTGTCTGGTCTGTGTCTGTGGTGTTAATCTCCGTCCCCCAAGGCGCGGCTTTCCCCTTTCTCCCGGGGCATTATTATTTTCCCCCCGCCAGGGCGTCCCCTGGCCTGACACTGGTTCTGCCACGTGTAAGCTGAGATGGGGGGATGTTACGTAATTTCTCCCAGCCACGCCCTCCCCCCCCGGCCGGCCCTCCCATAGTCCGGTGCGGGGGGGGTTTCGTGAGGTTCCTGGTCCTGCACACGTGTAAAGACTGAGATGGGCGGATGGTTACGAGTTCCTCCCAGCCACGCCCCTCCCCCGCCCCGGCCCGGCCCCCCAGAGCCGGTCGGGGGGGTTCGGTAGGTTTCCTGTCTGCCACGTGTAAGCTGAGTATGGGCGTATGGTTACGTAGTTCTCCCAGCCCGCCCCCCCCCCGCCGGACCCTCCCATGGGCTCGTGCGGGGGGTTTTGGGGTACCTGGTCTGCCCTTCCCCTGGCCTGCCACTTGTGCGCTGAGATGGGCGGATGGTTACGTCGCTCCTTGGCTGGTGCCCAACCTTCCCCGCTCCCTCGCCCGTACCTCCCATGGGCCGGGTTAGGGGAGTTGAGCGGTCCTGGCTGCCACGGTCGCACCCCCCCCTCCCTCCCCGCCCATCCACTTACCTGGGGGTTCGGGGCAGTTGGCGTGTGGCATGCAGGTGGGGGTTTTGGGGCGTTTCGTGTTTGGGTCTAAGTCCCTTTCCCCTCACATGTTTACCCTCTTTCCAGCGGATCATTTGTGAGGCCCCAGGGCTGCTCGGTGTCTTTTAGGTCCCCGAGGCGCACCAGTTCTGCTCCTCGCACGCAGGCGCCCCGTGGCCTTCTGTACGGACCTTTTTCGTTCCCGCCGATTGCCCTGTATGCTTTGGATGGCTGCGCTCATCCTCCCGGAGGGGGTGTGCCCTGCTTTACTGGCGAGGCTATCTGACCTCAAGGATTGTGGGTCGAAGGCTTGAAGTCTCACCAACGCAGCCACTTCCGTCTGTCCCTGGGCGGGACCGGTCTCTGGTTTTCTCGGCTGGGCCTCGCAAGTCGTCCAGGGGAACTTCCGCCACTGGCTTCTTCCACCGGGCCCTTCCTCCGCCTTTCTTCTGAGGTGCCTTCTAGGTGGCACTTCCCCTGCGTCCCCCGCTGCGGAGGATGCCTTGGACTTCCCTCCTTCTTCCTCCTTCCTGTTTACCTGGTCACCGAGCCACCGTCGATTGCTTGTGAGACGGATTGAACGGGCTGCTTGTTGCCATCGGTCGTCTGGAGGAACGGCTCCTGGGCCCGTTCACGGACTTGGAGTGGGAGTCGCTCCCGGGTTGACGGGGGACAGGAGTCCTTTCCTCTACCCGCCGGATTCCTTTCTCTCGCCTGAACGCTCCCTCGAAGGCAACCGCGGTTTCTTCGCGGCCCGCTTTGGATGCTCTGGCTCCTTACTGGCTGAGCTAGTTTTGTCAGGGATGGGCTTCCCCGTGCGTGGGGGAAGCCGGATGCCTAGGTGCTTGTCTCTCGGAGGCCAGACCGGTATGCCCTGGATGAAGGCCGGCTTGGACCTGCCGAAGTGTGGAGAGCGTGTACCACCATTGTGAACCGGGGTCCTTCTCCGGTCCTGGGCCCGATCCCGGTTCTCCCCGCCTCTGGGGCTTTCCACGTTGATGGCTGAATTCCTCCGGTGTCCCGTTTTTCTTTCCTCCTGCCAAGGACTCCGTGGCGGCGCAACCGTTGAAGGATGAGCTTTTTGCCTCGCCGGGACTTTCAGGAGCGGCAACACACGCCCTCCACCACTGTTTGACCTCTTCTGTTTTGCCATTCTTCAGTCAGCTGGCGGAGTGCTCTCCTCCCTCGCCGTGATCACTCTGCTCTCTCCCCGGCCTCCCGGTCGTTATGTCTGTCGTGGGATGACTCTTTGTCGGACGACGCCTGTGATGCGTATTCGGCGCCTCCCTCCTCCCGACGGTCCGCCCTGCCATTGACAGGGCCGTCACTGCCCGCTTGGCTCTTCGGCGCGAGGCTTTTTTTCGGGGCCTGCCGGAGCTGACCTCGACAGCAGATTTCTCCGGTTAGTCCCTTTTCGATTCGGAGGTCTTGTCGGAGCCCTCCTTGCAGCAGTGTCCTCGCCTCAATCCCCCCCACCGTCACTCTGGTGTCTTCTCCGGCCCCACAGGACCGTCTCGCCGGGGGTTCCTGGGGTGGGGTCCGGCAGTGTTTCGTCGTGGCTCTTCCTCTCGTCGGGAGGGGCAGTCCGAGTGCCTCACCCTCGTGTTGGATGGGCCCCAGGATCCTCGTCGTCCCCCAGTCTGGGTGGGGCCTTCCGTGTTCAGGGGCTCTGGTCTCGGGCCTTTCGCTCGGGGCCCGCTACTGTCCAAAAGCCTTCCTCCAAGGGTCGCTCTCTCTGCTTCTGATCCTCCCTCCAGGGCCCTCTTTGTCCGGGTTTCGGGCAGCCTGGCCGCAGAAGAGGTTGGGGCCGCCAGGTGGTTCGAAACGGTCTTCCGTGGCCCTGGATTGCCCTACCGCCCCTTCGGTCGACCTCCTTCTTGGCGCCGGTCTCCAAACAGTGCTCGCGCCACGTGGTCGGACATGCACATCCTCCGGGGTAGTCGATAAGGCGCGGGGAAAGGCTGTCCTTTCCCCGCATTTCATCGTACCCAGAAGGGACTCTTCGAGGGGCGGCTTATCTTGGGGACCTCACGAGCCGCCTAAACGGATTTGTGCGCAAACCACCGGTTCCGTATGCTGACCTGCCCATGTCCGCCTTCGGCTGAGGCAAAGGGGACTGGATGGCGTCCCTCGCCTCAAGGACCGCCTACTGGCTGTCCCCATTCCATCCTCGGTTTCCGGCGCTTCCTGGCCTTCCAGGTGGATCGGGACACTGTGGCAGTTCCACCAACTGCCCTTCGACTGGCTCAATCCATCGCTCCAGGTTTTTTACGCGGCTCACCAAGGTGGTGGCTCAGCGGATGGTGTCTGCAAGGGGTCAATTGGGCCTCATGTATTTTGGAGCGATTGGCTGGTTTCCGCCCCGTCTCAGGAGGAGCGGGTCGCATGCTGACCGAGCTTTGGCGTTGGCGGGGGGAGATGGGGTTCCTAGTCAACAAGGAATCACTTTCATCTGCTGCCAGTTCCTGCCGGAGTGGTAGAATGTGTGGGCCGACGCACTGTCCTCGCTTCCAGGGCTCGTCGGTAGAGTGGGCAGTTCACCCCGGACGCCTTTGCGGCTCTCTGTCTGCGGTGGGTGCACTCCGAGGTGGCCGTCTTTGCGTCCCGCACGCTTCTGCCCAACTATGAGGCCTTTTTTGACGAGGGGGGACCGGACAGCTGCGGAGGCCTGGACAGCCCTCACACGGAAGACTGGAAACAGGTGGCTCCATGTTTACCTGTTTCCGCCTCCTGCACCAGCGTCCTCTAAGGTAATGCAACAAACTGCGTTCCTACGGGGCAAGGTGACATGTGGCTCCCTCTCTGGCCGGCTGCAGCCGTGGTTTCTCCGAACTGAAGGCCTGGGTGGTCCCCCCCCCCACCCCCCCACCCCCCCTCCCCCGGTTCCTCTAGGTGCCCTCGCTTTGTTGGAGCAGCTCCCGGCCAGGCTTCTTTCCTCCTTAAGCTACAACGCCTGGAGTTTCTCGTACCTCTCCCGTCGGACGGTCTCCTGACGCGGTAGCGAGGACATGTTTTCGGCTCTTCGCCCGTCCTCTCGAACAGTATCAGTCTCACTGGAAGGCCTTTCAGTCGTTTCCTCAAACTCAAGGGCGCCGGGACGTCTCTGAATCGGATCCGTCCTGGATTTCCTCTCCTTCCCTGGCCCACGACCCGTGGAGGTCCTCCGCTACTCTCTCCAATCACCTTGCTGCCCTGGCTGACTTCCCCTCAAATACGGTTGGGTTTGGTACCTGGACCGGCGTTTTCTGTGACACTGTTGAAGAGGGGTTTGTTCCCCCAAAAAGCCTCCCCTCCCCGTCGTCCCTTGTCCCTTCTGGTCCCGGAGAAGGTTCTCCGTTCCTGCACTGCAGGGCGTACCATTATTGGGTCGGACACTGCCCGGACCGTCGCCTCCTTCAGAAGGCCTTATTCCTGGTGCCCTTTACGGGGTTTCGGGCTTCTCAGCTGAGGGCGCTGACCCGTTTCCCCCAGTGGACGACCTTCTCGCGGGACGGCTCCGCTGTCTCCTCTCCCTCTCGCCCAAGGTGCTGGGTAAGAACGAGCGGCAGGACCACCGTCTCCAACCGGTCGTCGTTCCGGCTTGGTCTGCTGGGGACGCCGCACACCCCTTGTGCCCGGTTTCGGCGCTCCGGTGTTACCTGGATGCTTCCGAGCCCTGGGCGTGCGACCTGCAGTTCCTGTTCCGCGATCCTGTCACTGGTCGTCCCCTCACCACCAGGGGGATTGCCGGCCGGCTCCGGGGCGTCATCGAGTCGGCGGATCCGGGTCACGCCCCTCGCGCCCATGACGTCCGGGGTGTTGCTGCGTCTCTGGCCTTCCTCCGCACCCATTCCTTGGAGAGGGTACGGGAAGGCGGACAGTGGAGTACGGCCTCGTGCTTCGTGGCTCGTTACCTGTCCCACTCCGTCGTGGACTTCCCCTGTGTTGCCCTGGGACTCCCTCCGTCCGGAGGGGCTGGGGTGGTGGACGCCGGGCCTCCCATTGACGTCTCCGCTTGATTCGGGTGAGTATACTAGTGGTATCGTTTTGTTATTGTGCAGTTGCTCTTTTGCCTCCCCGCGAGGGTCGGGGGCTTCTTGCCCCGTCTCCAAGTGGCAGGTAGCTTAGTGCACTAGCTCTAAGGGGACCTAAAATGACGGCTTTGAAGTATGAAAAGCCTATTTTTGGGTCCCTGACAGAGCTAGTGCACGGCCTTCGGCCTCCCACCCTTCCTTCCCCGCCAAGTTTTCAGCCCCTCTCCCCGGGGATGATTTTTGGGATGGTTATGATGGCTCCGATCCGGCTGGTGGACAGCCGGCCTCGGTCAGGTGGCACGGCGTTGCCAGACGTATGTTTCTTTTTCAGATTATCTTAGTATAGCCTGGTAATGTGTTACCAGATGTTGGAATTGGTTGCCTGTATACCCAGGGTTTGCCCTGGGTAGCGATCTTTCCTATCCTATAGCTTAGTGCACTAGCTCTGTCAGGGACCCAAAAATAGGCTTTTCATACTTCAAAGCCGTCATTTTCTCTCGTGGAGTGGGAGGACTGTGACAACCACTGGGACCAAGGAAGCTAGAGAACGTTCTCTAGCTTCCTTGACTAGGACCATCTCGGCAGTATAGGCTACAGTTCGATCCTCGGGATACTTACGTCAGGTCAAAGTTGGTCACCTTGCTGCTGGCTGTTGGCAGTATGACCATGACTCTCCTAATCAGTCGTACCGTCGTGTTACATACTTGTGTGTTATATGATTTGCCGTGTTACTCATCCCATGCTGGTCAACGGGTGTGGCGCAGGGACAGGAGCGGCGGGAAGCGAGATGTTAACATTACGTGGCTAAACACAGCTAAGAAAGGCACGTAGTCCTATGGCATGACATTTTATTTGATACTCCGGTGCTATTAATCCTATAACCTAGAACTAAACGCAGTGTGGGAAGAAAATAAAAATAAACAATCTTTAAGGATAGGCTAATCCATAGCACACAACACTTAGGAAACTAGAGTTAAGGCAACTACATGTGACTTAGACAAAGAAAAATCTATATATGAAAAATAGGAAAATTTTCTTCAAAAACATTGATTTTCATTGCTTGTGTTTTTCATGAGTTTAGAGATTCCTGTTTCTGTGTGTGTGTGTGTATGTGTGTGTGTGTGTGTGTGTGTGTGTGTGTGTGTGTGTGGTGTGTGTGTGTGTGTAAGTAAGTAAGTAAGTTTTATTTCCATAGCAATTATATAAATATATACATAACAATTTAAATAAATATTGGAATGAATCTGTCGAGCCAAGGCTCCTTGACAGATATATTTCTATAAAAAAAAAATACAATTTAGCTGAGGAGCATCAACTATACATTATAGTATACATCAGTATACAAGAGAAAGAAAAACAGATTCATGAAATTTGACACTATCTACATTATTTATTGAGTGATATTTCTACAAATTTTGTTGCGTGAATAGATACTTTTTTATTTTATTTTTAAATTGAGGAATACTACCCGAATTACACAGAGTTTTTAAGTCAGTTGGTAAAGTATTCCATAATTGAGGACCAAAATAAAAGATACTGTTCCTGAAGAGAGTTGTTCGATATGGCGGACATACTAAATTAACATTATTATTTCTAGTGCTGTGAATGGTTTCTTGTAAGTTAAAAATGAAAGTTCCCTTTCTGTTTGTAATACTTTTAAAAATGTATAGTAGAAGAAAGCATTTATGGATAGAGTAAAAATTTAGAAGCTTGTGTTCTGAGAATATATTGGCTGTAGAATCAAATTTACCGAAATGAAATATGCATCTCAAAATATTGTTTTGTGCTGTTTTTAATTTGGTAATGAAGGAGGGCCAAGTACATGCCCATACTGACACACAATATATAAGGTGAGGGTAACACAACGTGTAGTATATACTGATCATACTGTGTGTGTGTGTGAGTGTGGGTGTGGGTGTCCAAACACCTCATCAATACCCCTCCCACCCGCCCGTAACACAGCTCCCGTCACCCTCAGGGATGGGTTGTGGGTACCGTCGGCGTGTGAGGCTCCACCTGCAGCTGCAAGGGCTGTGACGTCACGCCCACCATACGCATCACCATGTCCACCTGGTTGAGGGCGCGAAGGTCCGCCCTTGCCACTAGCTTGGCCAGAAGCAGGTGTAGCTGCGTCTCCGCCACCCGCCGCCCGATGCACGAACGGGCCCCCACGCCGAACGGGATGAAGGCGTGGGAGTGGAGGCGCGAGGGGGTGTTGGGGGCACGGCTGAGAGGGCAGGGGGGGGTGGAGGAGGGCGCGGGAGCGGTGGCGGGGGCGTCACGGAGCCAGCGGTCCGGAGAGAAGCAGTCCGGGTTCGGGAAGATGGCTGGATCGCGTCCCGTGGTGTACACCGAGAGGATAACCATCGTCTGCCAGGGAGGGAGAAGAGGGGGGAAGGGGGGTAGCGTCAGCATCAGGGCAGGCAATACAGGTTCTTTGGCTGGTGATACATCACCAAGCTCTCAGAGAGTAACTCATTATACTCGTAGTTTTATCAATGCATGTAATGGTGAGTCAGTAAAAATACCTAGCTCGTATGTAATGTTGATAAAAAGATCAAGAAAATATTTCAAGCCATAACTTATATCATTACTATAATGCTGCACTATTTTTTCTTTCTATATCTCGCATACGTTTTGTATCACATGAATGATGATAAAAAGTGTATGTGTGTGTGTGTGTGTGTGTGTGTGTATGTGTGTGTGTGTGTGTGTGTGTGTGTGTGCGTGTGTGTGTGTTGTGTGTGTGTGTGGTGGGGTGTGTGTGTGTGTAGGGGGCGGCCTGCTTACTCCTGCAGGCACGCGGTGACCTCCCAGGTTGGCGCTCCGCTGCAGCACGCGGGTCTGGAAGGGCGCCACGGGGTACATCCTCAGGGCCTCCTTCACCACGCCCTTCAGGTAGCACAGGTGAGCGAGGTGCTGCCCCTCCACCCGCCCTGTGCCGCCCGTGACCTCCATAACCTCCTGGCGGGCGCGTTGGACGACCTCTGGATGTCGCCCAAGGAGGTACAGAGACCAGATGGTTGTATGCGACGTCTGAGGGAGGGAGGGACGAGGGGGTGACGGGGGGGGGAGACACAGGGGAAGCGTGCTATTGTTTCCTGACAGTCTTTCGTCACGTCACGCAGCTGATGTCATGGTGGAAGGTCAGCAAGTGATTTGTCTCCCTCATCCCAGCATAACACCAGCCCTCCTTGCAGCCTCCCATGATAACCCATTCCCTTCTTATACATATAATGTAGACTGCTACACTGGAGTAACCTATGATTCTGAACGCTTAAATCAATCAGTTATTTCAAGTTATTCATTTATTTACACAGATGTATACGTCAACCCCATGGAGTGTTTTGATAATTTTTTTACGTTCGCAAACGTAAACTATGCTCTCTTGAACCACCTGATTCAAAACTCTGTAGGATTGATGAAAATATCCTTAATACACTTGACAAACTTCTCTTTCACAACTTAATTTGCCTAAATTTAGCCGTACAAGCATCACATATCACATGACCTATACAACATTACCATCCTCCATAAACCTTGATCTAGACAATTAACACGTGAATGTACCAACAGCGAGGTTATTGACCATACAAATTGCCACTGTTACTGCTGATACCGCTGTTAGTGCGGGTTTTGTTGTTGCGCCGGTAGTCATGCACTTTTGTCATGCATGGGTTGGAATAATCAGTTGGTTATCTTTCTTCTTTTAATAAAGGATAACAAAGTACTTTCATTCACTTGTAGTGTTCAGGAACTCTCTTTTTCTCTCGTGTTCAACTCGCGTGTAGAATGTTCAACCTCACTCTGTGTCTCGTGTTCACTCGACTCTCGTGTTCACTGGTAATGTTGGTCTTTGCCCACGGTGTCGTGTGGGCAAACTTGCCCACACGACAACGGGTCGCGTGTGGGACTCTACGCACGGTCACGTGTGTGTCTTACGTGGACCAAAAGTTCTCTGTCTCTCGAATGAGACTTTTTTCACATCTAACCTATGAACATGACGTCACGTTTGCGTCATGACTTGGAGGACCTATCATAGACAAGACATGTACTGTTCTCACTTTTTCTTCAGCCAATCATGAAAGCTAAAGGAAGGCTGAATTTACACTTTTTGTTATCTATGCCTTAATCTTTGTTTGACAAGCTGGAAGAATTATGGGTTTCAGAGGAATTCTGGCGTACCTTTTTCTCGCTCTCTCTCTCGGTAATAAATCAATCTAGCTAACTTATTTCTATCCTTGTTCAGACTAAAATACCTATTACAGGGCTCGGCAGGCTACCGCTTGTCGTCCCGACAAGACTTCTGTTTTCACTAGTTGCTAGCAATGCATGATGAAATATTTCTATCTTAATTCATAATTCATGCAGTTATTGTTCCATCATATTATACCATGTAAGTAATTCATTATGTTACGTTGCTTGACAAAACCTATTACAGGGTTCGGATCATGAAGAACATGTTTGTGTGATGATGCATCTTGATGTGTAGCGGCTTCTTGTACATAAAGAACATTTCTAGGAATCCAATAAGTAATGATAATTAGTAGTACAATTAACAGGATGTACCAATTTGACTGTTAAACTATTCTTTTCCACCCGTATTCTGTCCTTGATTTCTGTCAGGGTGTCTCAATTGTAGATAATCTTTTCTATTTCCAAGGGGATTCACACAGATTGGTTAACAACAATCAAAATTTCTACCTTCCTAGCTAAGACTCTGGGATAGTGCGTTTGTTTAACTCCCTGTAGTCGATGACTGGGCGTACTGAGCCGTCTGACTTTGGTACTAGGATAAGAGGAAAGTTCCACTCACTATCGCTAGGTTCAATCACATCTTGTGTGAGCATTTCACTGATCAATTGATTTACTGTGGCGAGCTTTCAATGCGGCAATCTATATGCTGGGATATAAATCGGCTGTGTACCTGATTTTAATTTTATTTGATGTTTCAACACGTTAGTCTTTCCCAAAGCAGTCCCCTGGTAAGGCTATTGCGTGCTCGTGCTTCGTTAGCAGTGATAAGAGTTCGTGCTCTAAATCAGGTCGGCTGGTATTTAGCTTTTTGCTTGTCTTTGGTGTGACTTCACTACTCATCTGTTTCGGTGCAGTGTGTAAATCAGGGACCTTGAGAAGTAATTTTTCCTTTCTCTTGGGCTTATCAGTAGCCTTTGATTGCTCTGCCACGCTATTGGGTGTTGTAATAGCATAATTAGTATTCGTATTTAGCACCATTTGTGTTCTATTTGTTATCTTTTCTATCATGTATGCTATCTGTTTTCTTTGCTATCATATGTTCTATGTTTTCTTTTCTATCATGTATGTTATCTGTTTTCTTTGCTATCATATGTTCTATGTTTTCTTTTCTATCATGTATGTTATCTGTTTTCTTTGCTATCATATGTTCTATGTTTTCTTTTCTATCATGTATGTTATCTGTTTTCTTTGCTATCATATGTTCTATGTTTTCTTTTCATCATGTATGTTATCTGTTTCTTTGCTATCATATGTTCTATGTTTTCTTTTCTATCATGTATGTTATCTGTCTTTATCTATTTCTTTCTTCCAGTACGAAAATGTATACGTGTGTAAGGCGTGGCATGCCTGAGTTCTGTGCGTTCAGCGGCACTTATTAATTCGTTATTTTCATAGTGTGGTTCTATCTTTCGCAGTCACGCTCATTGTGACGGAATTATTGACAAGTATTTCAATTTATTTTCACATTGCAGTTCTGCGCTGCGTTATTCTGTTTTCTTGTACAACGTAAAATATTCGAGTCGCGTCGGCGGGCGGCGTGAGACACTGGCCCGTACCGAGCGAGAGTCATGACGGTAGGCGGTAGAACGACGAACGGCAGACCTTCGCTTACCATAAGACGGATAAAAAACCCTGTAATTTTGGAACGAAGAGCAGGGACGGGGTTGGCGGTCAAGGTTGAAGACACGGGTATCCCCGTGTCTTCGCCGCAACCTTCGATGAATTTTTATTACATTCCTAATCTGGAGGGATTAAGAGATATGTTAAAAATTTTCTTGCCAATATGTATTTAAGTATAAGTATAAGATTATTAGGTATTACATATGCGGCAATAAGTGATTTTAATGACAATAATGAAGGAGGTTCAGGGTAACGGGGCGGCTATTGCTTTAGCCGCCGCCGCCATCAAGGTCGCTGCCAGAACCCGCCAGCACATTTCTCGTACCGCATATGTTCACATGAGCGGTAAGAGAAACTTACGTATACACGCCACTACTGTTAATAAACTTCATTAAATATATATATCATCAACTTCATAGCCGATCGCAACGTTTCTGTTGATGTTTGTGATGAGTATAAGGGCAAATTCGCATTATACACTATTTTAGTCGTACTGCTGGCTCCGCAGTTTGAAGCAACATTGTTGCCAATACACAGCCGCGTGAAACCTCAACCAACCCTCCCTTTCTGTTCACTCTCGGTAACGATTTGAAGGTTCTACCGCGACCTTACCTTCGTCGGTACGTCGTCATTCGTCGCTCTACCGCCTCGACTCTCGGTACGGGCCACTGTGTCGTCATGGGTATGTTTACTAGTGTGTCTCCTCTCGTGGCTAGGGTGTGCGCGGCTGGATGTTGTGCGCGGCTTACTGCTCGTCTGCTGTTCCCTGGGGAACGTGTATCTAATGCGTTTCTTTCTATCTTGTTTTCTAATTTGTTGTGTTTTCCTTCGTGGTTTCTAAATTGTTTCTAATTTCTTGTTTTCTAATTTGCTGTGTTTTCCTTCGTGGTTTCTAAATTGTTTCTAATTTCTTGTTTTCTAATTTGCTGTGTTTTCCTTCGTGGTTTCTAAATTGTTTCTAATTTGTTGTGTTCTTCGTGGTTTCTAAATTTGTTTTCTAACTTGCTGTGTTCTTCGTGGTTTCTAAATTTGTTTTCTAACCTCTTGTTTTCTAATTTGTGGAGGTCTAGTGTGTAGTTTACATCTCCTGTTTACGTTGGATTATGTGACATTCATGAGAACTATGATTCCAGCTTTTATGAAAAATGCAGAATCGATATTTATACAGCATATACTGTTGATTGTCCATTGACTTACAGTATGGCAAGGAATGTCCTGTTTTCTGGCAAAAATAACAGAAATACCTTTTGTTTGCACGTTGACGAGGTCTGTCTACTGAAGGTGCAGCCTGAAGGTGCTGGTGAGGTGTATACTCAGTAGTATTTTCTGTGCGCTTAAGGACTTCCAATTGTAACTTATCATTAGCACTTTCCTTGTTTTCGATGATAGTAACTATTCTGTTTATGAATTGATTAATGTCATTAGTGTTGGAATCACTGGAGACCCTTGAGACGTCTGATACTGAACACATATTTTCACTGTTTACACTTGCCATTTTCGGCGTTAAGGTTAACTGAATTAACTTACTTATAACAAACAAATTCTTATCTACTTCCTGCTGATATTGATGATACACCTACAGAACATAATACTTCATACCTTGGCTAAATGGTGAGACTGAGAGAGAGACGAGGTAATATTTAAAACCTTGTAGTCTGGGATGATTGCAGTGGCGTGGGGTCAGGTTGGCAACGAGGACCAGGCGGCTGGTTGGATGTAGGCCTGTGGCAGTGCTACGGCTGAGGGTGTGTGTAGCTGGCCAGGATGGTAGGGGGCTCGCTGGGATGGTAGAGGTGGGATGTCATGACAAGGATTTTCTTTCTTGCTTTTATTGTTCTTCTTGCTTGTTTTCTTGCTTGTTTTCTTGTTTGTTTTGTTGCTTGTTTTCTTGCTTGTTTTCTTGCTTGTTTCTTGCTCGTTTCTTGCTTGTTTTCTTGCTTGTTTTCTTGCTTGTTTTCTTGCTTGTTTTCTTGCTTGTTTTCTTACTTGTTTTCTTGCTTGTTTTCTTGCTTGTTTTCTTGCTTGTTTTCTTGCTTGTTTTCTTGCTTGTTTTCTTGCTTGTTTTCTTGTTTGTTTTCTTGCTTGTTTTCTTACTTGTTTTCTTGCTTGTTTTCTTGCTTGTTTTCTTGCTTGTTTTCTTGCTTGTTTTCTTGCTTGTTTTCTTGCTTGTTTTCTTGCTTGTTTTCTTGCCTTCTTGTTCTTCTTGTTCTTCTTCTACTGCGTGCTGGTTTCTTTCTTCTTAGTGCGTTTCTTCTAAGACGTGAGTGGAATGAGAGTGTACGAGTGTGCGTAGGCAGTGGCGCGAGGTGTCATGTAGGCCTATAGCTGGCGGGTGGCGCGGGTCGTGGCGTTGGTACGTTGGCGCGAGGTGTAGGCTGGTGTCGGCCCATGCGGTGGCTTGAGCTGGCGGGGTAGGTAGTGGGTAGCTAGCGAACGGCGGTCGTGGCTCTGTGGGGGCGGGAAGCTGGCGACGGCTGGCTGGCGTCTTTTTTTCAGTTTTTCCTCTTCAGTTTTCTTCTGTTTTTCAGTCTCTTCGGAGTTATTATACGTGGATTCAGATCCTTTTCGCTAGACACCACTGTTAATGCTGTTACCGCTGTTAGTGCGGGTTTTGTTGTTGCGCCGGTAGTCATGCACTTTTGTCATGCATGGGTTGGAATAATCAGTTGGTTATCTTTCTTCTTTTAATAAAGGATAACAAAGTACTTTCATTCACTTGTAGTGTTCAGGAACTCTCTTTTTCTCTCGTGTTCAACTCGCGTGTAGAATGTTCAACCTCACTCTGTGTCTCGTGTTCACTCGACTCTCGTGTTCACTGGTAATGTTGGTCTTTGCCCACGGTGTCGTGTGGGCAAACTTGCCCACACGACAACGGGTCGCGTGTGGGACTCTACGCACGGTCATGTGTGTGTCTTACGTGGACCAAAAGTTCTCTGTCTCTCGAATGAGACTTTTTTCACATCTAACCTATGAACATGACGTCACGTTTGCGTCATGACTTGGAGGACCTATCATAGACAAGACATGTACTGTTCTCACTTTTTCTTCAGCCAATCATGAAAGCTAAAGGAAGGTTGAATTTACACTTTTTGTTATCTATGCCTTAATCTTTGTTTGACAAGCTGGAAGAATTATCGGTTTCAGAGGAGTTCTGGCGTACCTTTTTCTCGCTCTCTCTCTCTCGGTAATAAATCAATCTAGCTAACTTATTTCTATCCTTGTTCAGACTAAAATACCTATTACACCACCACGCCAAAACGAATTCAACCAGCGAGTGAGGTTCGAAAACAGGGACCCTGCACGCTACCACTGAGCCACCCTGACGGACGTGTTGTTGTTGTTTTCTCTCTCTCTCTCTCTCTCTCTCTCTCTCTCTCTCTCTCTCTCTCTCTCTCTCTCTCTCTCTCTCTCTCTCTCTCTCTCTCTCTCTCTCTCTCTCTCTCTCAGGGATGATCGGAAGGGAGGGGATCAACCCCCCAATGTTTGTTCTGAGTTGGTATAAAAAATGACTGACTTGGTAAAAAATAGAGGAAACTTTTTTTCTTTTTTTTTTTGCATGAAAAAAAGTTGTCTCCGAGAGGACAAAATGTTATCTCAATCCTCCTACCTTGTGTGTGTGGAGGGGGGGGGGGGGGGGGGGGGGGGGGGGGGGGTATCTCAGTATAGTTTTTCCTTCATAACTTTTGATAAAATCGGATATTTTTTTAAGTTTGGTAATTTAGTCGACCAAGTTCTCGAGCACTCCGCGTTGCATGGTGTTGTCTTTGCTCCCCTTTTACTACCTACTTGGGTCAAACTCATTTATGACAGACAAACAGACAGACTTGGCGCTCTTAGTTCATAATGTCAAAGTGTGTTATTGATGCCTACATGTATATCGAATCTCTTTATGACAGACAGGGACACTTGCGAGGCTAATGTGGTGTTGACAGCATTGAAACACACCTGAGTTCAAAGTCATAACAGGAGAGGCTTCTGGTTACCATCAACTTGGAGATCACTATAGTAAGGGAAACGAGGTAAAAGAAAAAGAAAGAAAATTGAGGGGAGGAAGATGGGGGAAAAGAATGTGGTATGGATGTACTCACTGTGTCTGCCGCGGCGAGGAAGAGGTCCGTGAGGAGGCAAAGGATGTCAGGCTCCTGTAGGCGGTCGTCGTGCAGCAGGTGGTCAAGCAGTGTGGGCGGGTGTTGGTCCTCGTCCTTCCTTCCCTCCCGCGACGCCCGCAGCCCCGCCCTCACGAGTGCCTGACCTGAGGTGACCAGAGGGGAGGAGGCGGTTGATTTTTCGAGTAGATTTTTTTTTTTTTTACTTTTATTTTATTTTGCCTATAGCCCCTATAAGAAGTGAGTGACCTCCAGGGCTCGGATGGTAGGCCCTGGAGGTTCACTTGAGGGCTTGACACATTGATACTACAATGCCTTACCTACTTAGTCCTCATACTAACTTAATGAATTCTCAATATCCAAAATAAAAGCATGAGAAAGGGGAAGAGGATAAACAGGTTGAAATTCCAGTTTATGCAGACTAAAACGTGCTGACCAAAATTAAAGTGATTTTTTATATCAAGGCCAAGAGAAAGATAATTAAAACCTTAATTCTCTTGGCCTTGGTTTACATCAATGATACTATACTCTTGTATTATCCTTGGTTTACATGGTCGCACTATCAGTCAGCGGTATATAGAAATATATATAAGAAGTACAGTGTATAGAAATGGAGAAAAGACGGCAGTGTTTGTAGGACTGAAATAGCAATCTGCATCACAAACACAAAGGGCGTGGCGGTAACGTGGCTCAGTCTAGCGGCCTCCACACCATCAGGAGACCTCAGTGACCCACCGGAAGCCAGGGCGTTGTCGAGGCAGCCGGTGAAGCGTTTCCAGGCGGGAAGACGGAGCGACCTGGCCAGCGTGGGAGGGAAAGTGCCAAGCGCGGTGGTCTCCTTGAAGATGCCGTGTATTGCCTCGATGAACCTTCCCATCTCCGCGTGGCGCTGCTGCTCCACGGCGCTGCTGGGGGTCTCGCCGAGCAGCCCGAGTCTACTTCCGAAGACCATCACACCAAGAGCTGAAAGGCGATGGGACGTTAGCGGATTCTCCTCATTATGTAGACTCGTAGAGTATACAGGGTGTTTCACAATTGTTGAAACAAAACGATCGGGCACAAATCAAGGACCACAAATGATAGAGTAATGATGATTACATTTATTGAAAGGTAAAAGAATAACATTTTAGGATCTGCAACCATTTAGCTTCAAACATGAACCAAAAATGTCAGGAGGAGCCCTAGAGGACACGCTCCAGATGTCCGCCGTTCACTCTTAGGCATTGTTGAACGCGCCGTGCAAAGTTGTTGATAACGCGTGCACATTCCTCCTGGGTGATCGCCTGAATCTTCTCAGTGATGGCTGCCTTCAATGCAGCAATGGTGCGAGGGTTACCGCCCTGGAGGCTCACTTGAGGGCTGTGATGGTTGGCCTTCGCCCGTGGTGGCGCAGGCAGGATTTTTATAATGACGCCTGTGATTAGAGGCTCATGCCGTCCCCCTGTGTCCTCCGATGCACTCGCAATCGAAGGTAGAGTTAATGGGCAGGGCATGTGGGTGTTCTTAGGCCACTCGACGGTGCAGAAATATTTTAAGTGGATTTATGGGTCTCACTCGGGATCGAACTCTGGTCTTCGAGAACGCCATCCGGAGACTCTAACCACTCTGCTACCGCCTCCCCTGGTAGATGTTGTCCTTGAGGAACCCCCAGAGGAAGAATTCTGGGGGGTTCAGGCCATGCAGGCGAGTGAGGTACCCACTCCACTTCAGCTTTGCGTCAGTTTTCATCCTGCTGGAACCACTGTTCCTCCTCATCAAGGATGGCGATCCTCCTCACACTGCTAATGTCACCATGGCCTGGCCCCGTGAAAAGTTTGGGGAGCGTCTCGTCAGCCGCAAAGCTGAAGTGGAGTGGACACCTCACTCGCCTGACCTGAACCCCCCAGATTTCTTCCTCTGGGGGTTCCTCAAGGACAACATCTACCAGGGCGGTAACCCTCGCACCATTGCTGCATTGAAGGCAGCCATCACTGAGAAGATTCAGGCGATCACCCTGGAGGAATGTGCACGCGTTATCAACAACTTTGCACAGCGCGTTCAACAATGCCTAAGAGTGAACGGCGGACATCTGGAGCATGTCCTCTAGGGCTCCTCCTGACATTTTTGGTTCATGTTTGAGGCTAAATGGTTGCAGATCCTAAAATGTTATTCTTTTACCTTTCAATAAATGTAATCATCATTACTCTATCATTTGTGGTCCTTGATTTGTGCCCGATCGTTTTGTTTCAACAATTGTGAAACACCCTGTGTATATTGCCCACATGTATACATTATCTTATATTTGCTTTAGTTCATTTACTCATGCATGTATATTATGTGGGGTTTTTTTATTGTATGCCTTCGGGTGAAAATGAAATTATTATTATTATTATTATTATATTATTATTATTATCATTATTGCTTATTTACTCTTTATATTGAACTATGAAATGACCTCAGACTTACTAAACAAGTTACTGCAAAAGCAAATACTTGCAAATGTTTACCAATTAAAACTTCTCTGAGAGCAGCGACAAGCGGTATTAATGACACACAGCAAGGGGAGTGAGGTAAGGGACTAAAATATTGCACCACAGGACCCTTCCCTGCCAATCACATGTCCTCCTTGGTCTCAGACTCCAGCCATATCACGTTTTTATTTATTTATTAACATTGACTTCCACCTATGAATAGCGACACGGAGCACATATGTATAAAATATGAGAGAAAAGAATGTCTATTAACGTCAAGTTCTCAGTGAAGGCACTTAGGACAATTCCAGGCCTGAAATAATAAAGGACAATTATTCCCTGAGTAGCAGCAGATAAAATGATGAAAATGATAAAATTATATAAAATAATATAGATAATGATAAAAAATAATAAAAGGTCACCACTGAACCTATACATCAGTCACGACAATAACAACCTGCACAGCCTCACAGGTGGGCACGTCCTGCACCACGACATTTGGACGACCTGCGTAACGACGAGGAAGACACCACACACGCGGACGAAAGAAGAACAACGGGAAGAGGGAGTATACTGGAATGACCTGTGCTTACACTCTATGGACCAGCGGTACAACTCTCCCTCCAGGTCCTGCACGGGCTGCCCGGGGAACAGGGAAGTCCATCGGTCCACCAGGGAGTCAGCCACGCGGCCGAGGGCGGGCAGGTGAGGGAGCATCGTTGTGGGGCGCAGCAGCCGGCGGTTCAGGACGCTGCGGTGCTTCTTCCACTCCTCGCCTTCCCTGAGGGGCGAGGCAGATACAATTAACCCCTTCACACCCAGATATCTCCTTTGCTATAAAAAAAAAATGGTCACTTGTCAGCCATAAAATTACAAAAAGTAACTTAATATACCAAATTAGTTAGTCGCCAAGAATACTAAACAGGTCATATCTATAAAATATTGCTTATATTCACTAAAAATTGTCTAATGGTACCCAAATTACAATGGAAATTACGTTCTGTGCCTCAAGGGGTTAAGGCGCCGACCCTTCTACTACTACGACAACAACTCAAACTTTTACTTGTGGTATTATCAACAAATACCCTCGTCATAGGCTAACACGTCTCCTTGTAGGTATCTCATCTAATGTATTTCCTTTACTGCTACTTCTAACTACTGCTGCTGCTGTTACTACTAAACGAGCCCTCTGTTGATCTACACCTATATGTGAGGTAGATCAAACGTCACGATATGCTGACGTCTCATTATCTATTTCTTCACCCAACCAAATCAGCAGTATCGGTGTAGCATCTTCGGTAAATGTGAGAGGTGGATGCCGTGCGAATCGGGAATGATGAAATGGTCTGGACGATTACTTTAAAGTAATCGTCCAGACCATTTCATCATTCCTAATTTGATGTAGTTAGAGTATAGCCATTATCGAGTGTATCAACAATATGTTGTCACTTTTTGCATCCAGTCAGCCGTTTTCTAATAATTCGCAATCAAAATCTGTAAATTCCCCGAGCTTCGAAAACGCTGCTGGCAACTGGCAGACGATGCGCCACGGGTCGGTGACGTAACAAAAGGAAGGCTCCTCTTCCCGCGCTGCTGTGTGTGTGTGTGGTAGTGTTTGTGTGTGTGTGTGTAGTAGTGTTTGTGTGTGTGTGTGTGTGTGTGTGTAGTAGTGTTTGTGTGTGTGTGTGTGTAGTAGTGTTTGTGTGTGTGTGTAGTAGTGTTGGTGTGTGTGTGTGTGTGTAGTAGTGTTTTGTGTGTGTGTGTAGTGTGTTTATGTTGTGTTGTGTGTGTAGTAGTGTTTGTTGTGGTGTGGTGTAGTAGTAGTGTTGTGTGTGTGTGTTTGGGGGTTTGTGGTGTGTGTAGTAGTGTTTGTGTGTGTGTAGTAGTGTTTGTGTGTGTAGTAGTGTTTGTGTGTGTGTGTAGTAGTGTTGTGTGTAAGTGTTGTGTTGTTTGTAGTGTTGTGTGTGTTGGTGTGTGTGTGTGTAGTGTGTGTGTGGTGTGTGGTGTGTGTTAGTAGGTTGGTGGTGTGTTGTGTGTGTGTGTGTGGTAGTAGTGTTTGTGTGTGTAGTAGTGTTTGTGTGGGTGTGTGTGTGTGTGTGTGTGTGTGTAGTTTGTGTGTGTGTGGTTGTGTGTGTGTGTAGTGTGTGTGTGTGTCGTGTTGTGTGTGTAGTAGTGTTTGTCTGTGTGTGTGTGTGTGCGTGTGTGTGTAGTAGTAGTAGTGTTTGTGTGTGTGTGTAGTAGTGTTTGTGTGTGTGTAGTAGTGTTTGTGTGTGTGTGTAGTAGTGTGTGTGTGTGTGTGTGTAGTAGTGTTTGTGTGTGTGTGTGTGTAGTAGCGTTTGTGTGTGTGTATAGTAGTGTTTGTGTGTGTGTGTAGTAGTGTTTGTGTGTGTGTAGTAGTGTTTGTGTGTGTGTAGTAGTGTTTGTGTGTGTGTGTAGAAGTGTTTGTGTGTGTAGTAGTGTTGAACCTCAGCAGGCTCCGCTAACACCTGTTCATCCACCTCGTACTCTGGCTCAAACATTATATAGGGTTGGGCTCCCATCACAATCAGAGGCTCGTTTTCCTCATATACGCGAGCAGCGTCATTTAGTTCGGTCTCAGATTGAGCATCGTACTCTAGATCTATCACAGCGACAGATTCACTGTCTGACACCGAAGTACAATCACTGCTCATCATAACATTTGCCGACAGGTCTCACAGAGGCAGACGAGTGTTGTTTACATTGGAGTGTTCCTCTCGTGACGTCATCAATAACATGCGTAGCCCTGTTGGAGGGAAGAAAAAAAAATTCGCGCGCTTTTTACAAAAGTCGTGTTTTTACGGAAATAAGGTCTGGAAATCAATTCTTTTTGGTGGATTAGGTGTTTTGAATAATTAGGTAATGCAACATAATTAGGCAAAAAAAAATTGGGTCTGGACGATTACTTTAAGGCGAGCATGGGCGGACACTGGCACCTGACCCTCACGCCCCTGTAACACCGAGGCACACAGTTCAGATCGCTGTTACCATGCCAACTCACAAGCTACCTCGGCTCCGCTTATAAGCGGAGCCGAGGTATACGAGGTATACAACAACAACACAACGACTAGTAGTAGACTAGTAGTAGTAGTAGTAATAGTCAAATTAGTAAAAGTAGTAGTAGTAGTCGTAGTAGTAGTAGTCAAATTAGTAAAAGTAGTAGTAGTAGTAGTAGTAGTAATAGTAGTAGTAGTAGTAGTCGAATTAGTAGAAGTAATATTAGTGATAGAATTAGTAGTGCCACCAACGCCATTGTATACTACGACCACTTATAAACTATCATAATTATAATTGTGTGTGTGTGTGTGTGTGTGTGTGTGTGTGTGTGTGTGTGTGTGTGTGTGCGTGTGTGTGTGTGTGTGTGTTTTACGTAACCCACACAATCATGTAAGGACGCCCACAGTCATCCAGCGCTCCCAACCAACCTTCCCTACGATCTACCCAACGCAACGCCATAAACAGGCGGCCGCACACCACCATGTAACTGGGGTTCGCCTGTGTTACTCCTGGCTTAAACCAAATAAATTGTTGTCTTTATACCTGAAGTTTCCAAGCTTTCTTTCTTTATATTTTTTTAAGACATCCACCTCCTCACATACTCTTCACACTCTCATTCGTATTACGATTATAGAGTGAATAATGTATAGAATAGTTCGATGTAAAAAGTTCCCTTGATTATCCTCCAGATTGCATTCTCTTCAAACAAATAATTGAATTTTAGAAGTCGACTCCACGACCATATAGAAACGTCTCCCAGTTTGGAAACCAGATACTGGTTTGTCGTGTTTCTATTTACATGTATTCTCTCCACTGCTCTATCACTGCCAGATCGAACATTCCCAATACCGGCAAGATACAAACTGTAGACCTGACGCCAGACAGCAACAGTACGAGGTAAAGGATGCCGTTACCTTTTCAATATGCAGAAAGAAGCAGAGGCAAGGTGAAGATATGACCCTCGGTGGAGGAGGAGTTGGGAGAGGGGAAAAGAGAGAAGCTATTACGGACGCACTACTTCCTCAAGACAAGACATATCAACCAAACAAACACTTAAAGACGGAAGAGGCACGACAGAAAATTATCAATTCGAAGAGAACTAGAGAAATAATCGCTCTGCTCTCTTGATTCCCCCAACAAGTTCGCTGGACAACTACGCCAAGAGAGAAATAAAATCGACGAGAACACAGACACACGAAATAGTGATCATACGTCAGCGTTCCGTCCGTCATTCTTGTGCACGTCTTCCCTACGCGTTATACTGAGTGTGGGAGGGGGCACGTGGGGTTGGAATAGTGAGTCTCCCTCCTTAGATGACCACGTGTACGTGCTTAGTAATAACGACACATTATTAATGTGACTAACAAACAATTACAGTATAAGACAAGCGATGTGTCGGGTAGAAGTGCCTCATCTTTACTTCTGCACCTTCAGGAGGGGAGGTGCATGTGTACAGACGCCCGCGGCGCGAGTTCGATTCCAGCCTACTCGTGTGGTCCTGTCTCCGTATTTATATATCTCAAGTTTATATATATATATATATATATATATATATATATATATATATATATATATATATATATATATTATATATTATATATATATTATAATGAGATATATAAATACGGAGACAGGACCACACGAGTAGGCTGGAATCGAACTCGCGCCGCGGGCGTCTGTACACATGCACCTCCCCTCCTGAAGGTGCAGAAGTAAAGATGAGGCACCTCTAGCCGACACATCGCTTGTCTTATACTGTAATTGTTAGTCACATTAATAATGTATGCGCGCGCGTGAATCACTTCGACTTGAACAAGAAAACAATCACATCTTCAGGGCCTCGGCCAAGTCCCCAGACCAGTATACTCACATGAAGAACAGGCCTCGCCGCACCCCCCGCTCCTGGTTGTAGAGCAGCCACGCCTGCGGGATGAAGTGCTGTGGGTGTTGACCCTCGGCGTTGAACACCTCCCGGATGGCGACCGGGTCGGACACGAACACCAGGTCCATGCCGGCCAAGTTCTCCCGGAACACGCCCCCCAGCTCCCGGTGTCGCCGAGTGACATACTCGTGTTGATGTTGTACGCCCCCAGCGGCGAGGAATTCCACCAGGGTCCCGAGTACCGGATAGCCAGTAGCAGCAGGCAATTCTTCGTATGTTTTAACACTGGGAGGCTGCGGGGCGAGTTCCGGGGAGTGTTTGGGTGGTGGCAGGTCCTCCTGTACAGTGGCCAGGGAGGCGCGGCGTCTGGGGTGAGCCACCCTCAGCTGCGGTCCAAGGCGACAGAGGAGACGCCCAGGAAGGGATCTAAGGGCAACATTCGACATGACCAGCGTATTTATATGAAGAGCCTCAGCCTCAGTGACGACACAGCCTCATAACGGCGGCGGCCGCCAGACACTCGTTGTAGCTAAGGGGCTCACTCACAGCAGACTGACGCGCCCCGGCCTCCCCGGGTGACGACCCTCGCCGCCACCTCGTCCCCGCCACGGCACGGAGCACCACACCGCGTCCTGCTCGCTTCGTACACTATCCCTACAACACGGTGGACATTTTACAGACACTACGAAACAACAACGGTATAATAAAATAAGAGTTTCCCAAAAGAAGTTTTATCATCCGTCTGGCAGAGCGAGGGCTGAAGGAACACTTCTTGACGGTAGAGATGAGGATGATGAGAGACAAGATAGGAATGAAGACTTTTGTACTCTTATGTGTCTGTTTAATTTGCATACCAGGTATTCATAATTTTCGATGATCTAATTTCAGGAAATTCTACCACCGTTCTACCCCTATAATTTTGTTTTCCAATCTACAGCATGATACCCCACTGGTTTCTCCTGCTAACTTCTCCTATTGAGCATTAGTCATCAATGATCGTAGTGAAGTGAGCCTTTCGTATAGCCATAGATAACTGTACATATTCATATAATTTCGCAACGTTTTCGTTATCGTAACATAGGCTATTCTATCATCTACACTGTGGAATCCCATTACTTTCTTTTAAAGATGCGTGTTTACTTGGAATCTTACTCCATGTTCATGTTTGCCGCCTTCAAGTTAGCGTCTCCACTCTCCACTTTACCACTTGTCCACTTCTTAATAGTTCCTGCTCTTTATCCAATATTCTACTTCACAGTCCTACATCTCGTCTAACGCTGGGAAGCTCATCAAGCAAAACCAACAGATCAGCCTCCGTTTTCAAGGTCCATATATATTGTCTGTGCAGAGTCATTGACCTGTGGTGGCCTCTGGACCGTTCCGCTTATTCTTGTTACAAACCATAGACCACTGTATACCTGGACTGCGCAAGGAATATCGGCCTGTCGCGCAAGGGCCTGTAATCGGAGGGCCGCTCGGATTCATATATATATATATATATATATATATATATATATATATATATATATATATATATATATATATATATATATATATATATATATATATACGGATCATATAGACTGGTTTATCAGTATATATGATATACTGTAATCTTCGTAAATGTTTGTTCTATAATATTATCAAATAAAAAACAGTAAAACACGGTAAAGAAATGCCATTACGAGACTCTGAAGAAATATGCATGAACTTAATATTCACTTCAACTCTTCGCCATTTAAAACTTTGCGAGTCAACTTTTATCACGAAGGGTATCAATAGAAGCGCAATTTTATTAGCTTTCCATTGCTATATTTCGTTATCTGATAAATTAATTAGAAACATGCATAAATTAGCGTTAACTAAATAAATAAAATCATCAATCGGATAATTTTCCCGATTGATGAGGTTATTTATTTAGTCAACGCTAATTTATACATGGTACTAATTCATTTATCAGAAAACGAAATATATAAGTAAATAAATAACCTCATCAATCGGGAAAATTACCCGATTGATGATTTTATTTATTTAGTTAACGCTAATTTATGCATGGTTCTAATTAATTTATCAGATAACGAAATATAGCAATGGAAAGCTAATAAAATTGCGCTTCTATTGATACCCTTCATGATAAAAGTTGACTCGCAAAGCTTTAAATGGCGAAGAGTTAAGTGAATATTAAGTTCATGCATCTCGATACATCATTCTTCATAGTCTCGTAATGGCATTTCTTTACCGTGTTTTACTGGGGGTTTTTTAATAATAACAATAATGATAACAAAAATAACAATACTAATAAAAATGATAGCGATAATGATAATGATGATGATAATAATAATAATAACGGTTATAATAGTATTAACAAAAAATGTAAAAAATAAATCAAAGGAGATAGTGAAACGTGGCAAGGCGTCACCGCAAAGTTTTTCACCTACACTTTTTTTCTTTTTTTTACAGATTTCTTTGCTCTCTCTCTCTCGCGAGCTTCATGTCAAAGCGAAGGCCTTCAAATTAAATGCTTGACAGTTCTTTCTTTTTCTCTCCTGGCTGACGCCCCCCTAGTTATTCATCCGCGCTCCCCAGGTTAAGCACCGCTGCTATAGAGCAAGGAGGGTCCTGAACTGAAACCAAAGCATAGAATTAGCATTTGGCTATTCAAATTTAGATTCTGCCTTGACTTGTCTGGGTTCAATGCGGCACATGGCCCCTTCCATGGCCACCTCCTGCAGGTGTAGCCTTGAGCACCAAACACCTTTGTTGCTTGACTGGCCGCTGCCATCGCGTCATACACCTTTTTGTCATGAGACGTGGCAGATATTCTCTCTCTCTCTCTCTCTCTCTCTCTCTCTCTCTCTCTCTCTCTACCTGGATGACTGCATACATAGGTACAAGCAGCTGGGTGGATAAGGACACCTGCTTGTTTGAAATACAGCTTGTTCGGTCGGTGTAACTTGATACATAAATAACAATATGAAAGCGACCACCTTTGCGTCAGGCTTACCAGTCTTACCCAACACCAGTGACAACACAATGAGGTGCCAAAGTCACCCCTGCAGCACAATGCATCGGACGCAACTCAATGAAGCAACAACCACCACCACGGTACCACCACAATCATCTCTGCCGCACGTGCGCACACACACTGACGTAAAGTCCTCTGGCAAATCCTCAGGGATAGGCTGTGTGGTGAACAAGGTCCCAGTTGGTGGTGCCGAGTTGAACGCATGATCAAGACCATGGGTCAATATCACACACACACACACACACACCACACACTGGCGGTAAAACTGGCGATCGTGAGCCAGCTCGCGTGGACAAGACCATGGTGATTACACGTGCGTAGTGAAGGCGTCCCACCACCCTCCCCTCCCCTCCTATTGGAACAATGTAGCTACGTATTTGTGATGAATTAAAATTTACTAAGTAATTATATTACAATTACATAATCTTGATAAAAATATGTTTGCGTTCGACATTTAAAACGACTGAAATAGCACTGTTGTGATCAGAGGTTCAAGTGTAGAAAAATCATTGGTCTATAACACTGGGGAACAAATTTTTGTTGAGTTAGGTCTGACACTTGTTATTAAGTAATTTTTGGGTGCTGAATCCAAAACTGATCTCAGTTTTTCTCTATCACGTCAAGTTTTTGAACTGTAGGATTTTCGTTTTCTTAAAAAATATGAAAAATACTGTACATAACAGTAACAGTGCTTATTTTATAAAAAGTTACAAATGTTAACATACAATGAAAAATGAAAGAAATAGGCATGAATAGAATGTTTATTTATCATTATCATGTTTTTAGAAAGGATAAGGCTATAATTGTGTGCAGGTTAAGGTAAAAATTTATGTTTGTAGCTTTGTCTGGAGTGTTCAACTTGAGGACTATCGCGTTTGATGCTCCAACAATAGTCAGCCATCATATGCACATCCCATCTACCCTGGTAACGTTCTTCCATAACCTTCAAATCTTGGTGAAGTCGTTCACCTTGCTCGTCGCTAGCAGCACCAAGATTTTCCGGAAAGTTGGCAAGATGGCTATGCAAAAAATGTACTTTAATACTCATGTTGCAACCAAGCGCTTTGTAGCTCTCCAATAGTTTCTGAACAATTTCTGTGTAATTACTTGCACGTGTATTTCCAAGAAAGTTCTTGACGACGTCTTTGAATGATAGCCAAGCATTCTTTTCAAGGTCTGACATAGTACCGTTGAAATGTTCATCTTTGATGAGCTGTCGAATTTGTGGACCATCAAACACACCGGCCTTGATTTTTTCCATTGACAGTCCAGGAAATGCCAAGATGATGTACTTCAAACAGTCGCCATCAGTTGACAATGCTTTTACAAATTGTTTCATGAGACCTAGTTTTATGTGCAGAGGTGGGAATATTATTTTCTTCCTGTCAACAAGTGGCTCATGTACAATGTTAGGATCTCCAGGTTTAAGATCAGATCTCGGAGGCCAATTCGTCTGAACCCAATGCTTCTCTCGAGCTCTGCTATCCCACATACAGAGAAAGCAGGGATACTTTGTGTATCCACGTTGTTGACCAAGAAGGAAGGACACCATTTTAAGGTCAACACAGATGATCCAATTGTGTTTGTTATATTGCAATAACTCAATGACTCTCTTTACATCTCCATATTCTTCA
Source organism: Chionoecetes opilio (assembly GCA_016584305.1). NCBI lineage: Eukaryota > Metazoa > Arthropoda > Malacostraca > Decapoda > Majidae > Chionoecetes > Chionoecetes opilio. The sequence continues at coordinate 446,477 of JACEEZ010014259.1, read as the reverse complement.
CGAAGACAGACCGAATGCCCAATAGGGACTGCGCCAAACAAATTGCCAAAACAAAAAAAGTTTTACTACAGCTCACAAGTGGAATTTTGCTTATCTGGAGGGTAAGCTGTGGAGAAAAAACTTGACGTGCTAGAAAAAAACTGACTACAGATTTGGAATCAGCATGCCAATTTTAGTCTAAATGAGCTCAAAAATCTAACTCAACAATTTTTTTTTCTTTCAAATTGTTCCCCAGTGTAATCCATCATATTTGTAACGATCATGCATGACGCAGATATTTTTCAAATTGTTCCCCAGTGTAATCCATCATATTTGTAACGATCATGCATGACGCAGATATTGACCTGAAACATCTATGAATCACCTTACCGTGGTAGTCTCTATCTGAAACAAACATCAGATAGACACACTGAAGGGAGTTGACGATATAAGTGTGTCACCTTATGATTAAGAAGCTTGGCAATTATTAGAAAAAAATATCTCAAAAATAAATAACAAATATTCACCCTTCTCACAAGTACTACTACACAAATATATTTATTGCTTCTTCTTATATTGCTACTACAGCACTACTACTACTTTACTACTGCTACTACTCCGATCATAGAAACAAATTTATTAAGCCCAAAACAATCAATAATAATGACAATTCAATAACAATAATAATAATAATAATTACAATAATAATCTAATAAATTAATTTCATAGTTTTATGATGCCAGGCAGCATAGACATATGGCAATGATAATAATATTCATAAAAAATAGCAATAATAAAATAATAATAATAATAATAATAACAATAACGAACAAATACACAAAAAAGTCTACAATGAAATAAAACAAAGGCAACAGAGACTACAACATTTTTCTGAAACATATAATTACCAAACAATCAAAATACTCACAGAGACAGCCGGAGGGACTAAAGAAAATACTCACAGAGACAGCCGGAGGGACTAAAGAAAATACTCACAGAGACAGCCGGAGGGACTAAAGAAAATACTCACAGAGACAGCCGGAGGGACTAAAGAAAATACTCACAGAGACAGCCGGAGGGACTAAAGAAAATACTCACAGAGACAGCCGGAGGGACTAAAGAAAATACTCACAGAGACAGCCGGAGGGACTAAAGAAAATACTCACAGAGACAGCCGGAGGGACTAAAGAAAGGCAGGGAGGGGGAAAGAAAAACAGCACAATGCACACCCCTACCCAATCTCCCAATCTCTTCTCTTCTTCTTCTAACCTAACCTAACCTAACCTAACCTAACCTAACCTAACCTAACCTAGCCCCTACACTCTCAGAAATAATGGATATATTAAGGGTCAAATTGTTACATCGCACCATCACTACCGTTTTTAAACCCTATGTCCAGGCTGGAGGGTAGATGCTGCCGATTATACCCTTCATCTACCCTTTATCTACCCTTTTTAGACGAGAAAGTTGGAAAAGGGTATATTTGCGTCGATCCGAAAGGGTATATTTGTAAGGGTAGAAAAAGGGTAGCAGTATTTCATCACTACAAATACCCTTTTTCTACCCTTTTCCTACCCTTGTTTTCTAAGAGTGTACCCAATCTCCCCACCTCTTCCGACATGACTCGCCTTTCAATGTAACTACACGAGACACTCAACTACCCATCTACTATCACTCAACTACTATCCACTACCGCTCAACTATCCATCACATGTACTACTCAATCACACGTACTACAAACAATACAGTACAATACAACTACGTGCCTCTATACTAATACGATAATACTGTACAGGCAATTTGAGCATAACGTGTGAAAGGTAATACGTAATGGGAGTATGACGTTGGTACTAAAGATATCACACCAGAAACAAAATAACACATGCAACACAACACATAGCCTATAAATAACACATAGCTCAAAATAACACAGCCTATGTATTACTGTACCAGCGACCTTTTATGTACTTTGTGCCTCTGTATTTCGTCCCTGATCGGTCACAACCAAGGATAATATAGAAGTCCTTGTATTATCCTTGGTCATAGCCCTTCACCTTCCAGGGCTGAGGGCGTCACGGATGAAGTGTGTGAGGGAAGGCAGCGAGTAAGGAAGAGCAAAATGTTTCACACCTGGCTGGCAACAGGATACTCTATTTGATCAATCTACAAAGGTAAAAATTATGAAATAAAAAAATTCTGTAAATACATGTGCCATTCTTCCTATATGACCAAACCACCTCAGTGTTGTGTTTTAACTACTCAACCAAAGACTGCTGTATACAGTAGTCTTTGCCTCAACCACTCTACATTCCATCCGTTACAGGAACTACCACGTGTAGGTCTCGCCGCCTCTTGGCGATGAATGAAAATGAAAATTCAGTTTTCCGAATATAGAAATAGATCAGTGAAATGCACTACCTAATGAAATAGAATATGTCAATAGTCAAAACCATCCACAAATGAATAGATATTAGGGATAAAAATTATATATAGAAACGGAACAAAACGAGGAATCAATCTTGTAAACGTACAATTAGGTAAGAACATACACAAGTATCACGAAGGGATATATTCATTATGATCTACATGGCTTCTTTAGCAGCAACTGTAAAGTTTTGAGGCGCAACAGTTGTCCTTTCAGTTGTTTTGTGGTTGTTTTCTTCTACTTCCATATCATCTGACGCTTCTGTCTCCAGTTCAATCTCTGGTAATGAGTCAGTGGTGGATGAGTACAAAGTGTGACCAGACTCTGTGTTTTGAGACCCAGAACTGTCACTAAAATTAATGGTATAGTGATTTTCCCTATCGTGTAGAGATGAACTAGTGATGTAGTGAGGATCCTGATCTCTCTCATTGTCTCGGAGTGTTGAAGCTTCAGTGAAATCAGTTGTAGTACCTTGATTCATATCTATGGTTGATAAAGTACTGTCATAAGTTATATTTTCCCATACCCTTATAGGAGTTGAATCATCAATATACTCATCATTATAAAGATCAGTTTCACTCTGTTCAAAGTCTCGGGTCAGTCCTAAAATGTTGTGGAAATCTTCAGGCACATAAATTTTTTCTCTTGTTGGCAAAAAGTCGTAATCCAGGAATGCTGTCATGCTTGAAGTCGCCCTCAAGATGGGGCAGTCTTTCTTGAGGTACCCACGGCTGAAGCACCCAAATCAAAATACATCAAAATACATACTGATCAAAATAATTATGGGACAATACATGTAAAACAGAGTGCATATAAAGCTAGTTTGTGATTTTTTTGTTGTGACTATTTCTAATACAATAGTGAATACATACAGTATGATCGCAATGATACGAGGAGATAGGTTCCACACAGCCTCAACATATATTACAATTCTTGTATACCATAAGGATTGATACATGGGTTGAATGGCTATGCGCTTCTGGGCCCCGATAACACTGATTCATGACTGTGTTTATTTTCTCATAGGTATAAACATACAGTGTATTATTCGTCCTGCAATAGTAATGCAGGACTCTCTCAGATTATCTAAGCATTCAGCACTACACATTATTTTTAGAAAGTAACAGTTAACAGTAAAACTATCAAATAACCTACAGTACTACCTATTATACGGTTAATTACATTTACCATTATTTTTTATTAGTGCAACAGTGAACTAACACAAGTTTTTACCTGTACTTGGAGAAGGGCACTCCCACGATGAGGATCAAGGAGGAGTAGAAGGGCAGCCTCCACAGCCCAAAGTGACTCTCTCGGGCATCATGACTCCACACTTCAAGGTACTGGTGGCATACAGCATTTTACATTGTATTCCCCCATAAGGAGGATGGCATATTCATAATTGAATGTCTAAATATTTTCCGAATATTTAAAGAATATTTTCATGACATATACGTAGGTACATACATGTGCCTGTATGGATTTTTCAGCAAAGGTTAAGTGCGTTAATGGTCTGCCTGCCTCTCTGGCAGTACTATTATTCTCTCAGTCCTCAGTCCCAGCACACTTACCTGGGTAAGTAGCTTAAAGGCAGCACTGTCCTGGAGACTCACCATCTTAACACATACAGCAAACACTCCACCCTTGTATCAAGAAGAGAACATAAATACAAACACTATGTTATTATGTAATTGAATACGCAGATATATAATTATTTTCAGTGTCAGATCCAGGAGGCATGGCAGAGTAAAGCTGTTACCTCTTAGTGTGATGATTGACTTCCCCATAACCCTGGAATCCCCTTCCTTAAATAATTATCAAACAACTCACCTCTTTGGGAAAGGAAAAACTAAACAGGTGGGTAATGTTGAGAGGCGCTGCTGATGCTAAGAGTTCCTTGATTTCTTCCTCGTACTCTCTTTTCTTCACTCTGCAGAGACAACAAAAGTTGATACAGCATACACACTCCATAAATCTAGACTACAGAAGTAGTATGCTGTTAAAATTTAGACAAATACTCATTCAGGACAATGTACATTTGCATATCGTATACATACAAGGCTAATATACTACTCACTTTGTAACATTTAGATGGGTATCAGTGTGGTTAGAAAGAGCTCTCCTTAGAAAAGTCTCCCTTGCTCTAGGTCCTGCCACGTGGACTCCTGACAGTCCTGAGTGAGCTGTGCGGGACACCTCCGGAACCACCACCTCCCGGCCCCTCAGCACAACATCCGTGCCCATCCAATAGTCCCAGTCAACAGCCTGGACAAAAATGAGGGTGAATGAATGAATCAGTACTGTACAGCCTCGTGACTAGCAATGTTAAGAGAATGAAAAAACATTGCTATAAAAATATATAGTCCTAAATATAAAATATATTTGTATAGTACAAGCCACACATGTAGTTTGTTGCAGATTATGGGTTAAGCTATAATTATGAAATAGAAATAAAATAACAAGATATAAAAAATCACTGGAGCAAATATGTCTCTCAATACAACTATATACAAACAACATGCAATAAAACAAAACTATTTCCTAAATACAACAATGTGTTTGTGCAATACTTTACCACATAAACTGGAGGCCATGCAGGTAATGTCTCTCTCAGGAAGCTCCTCTTGACCATCCAGCCATAGGCAGGATGGGAGTGGACGCGGTATACACGGGTCAGGTCATGAGCCGTGTGGTTGAAGGAGAAATGAGAGAAGGCAGACACACCGTACAGGGAAGGGTCTTGGTCCAGCAGCACGGATGTCTGCTGCATGTACCTGCACGCCACACAGGAATTCAGGAGAGATCATCCAACAGTCTCTTCAATATCTTATGTATTAAACTTATCATTAACTCTGAGATATGTCTTTTTAATTTCTTCACCCTCCCCTCATGGTTATAATCACTGGTGTCTGCATGAATGTATGAAATTGAATACCATGGCATAAAGGGCTTATCTCTCCCCTCATTCGTAGGCACTGCTGCTCTCAGTTTATGCTCACTGACATCATTTCAAATTCTGCTTTTGTAAAACCTCAGCTATGCTACCTGCTCTTCCTTCCCTTCCCGTCATCCATTCCCATTATTTTCATGCATCCATCACCATGTTCTCAAGTAATGTGAGAACCACAAATGTATGAACTGTATGTTATTATAACACTCCACCCCATTTGTGTGGGTTGTCAGTAGGAGGTTCCCGTGGTGTAACGGGAAGCACAGCCGCCCGGCATGCGGAAGGTCCCGGGTTCGATCCCCGAGCGGTGCAACCTTTATTGGTGAGGCCCCCTACTCCAACAGCATTCTTCCAACTTTCACGCAACAAAGATCAAGTCCACACTACATACAGTTTTCAACAAAATACTGTGTATAAGATGACTTACATGATGAAGTCTGGAGCAAGGATCAGGTCCTCCTCAAGAATGATGAATTTGTCCACATTGAGAACCTTCAATGCTTTAAATAGAGCAAACCTTAGATGTCTGAAAAAGTTACTATGATATAGATTCTGATACAGCATTGTATTGGTAACAAAAATACAAAACAAAAGAAGCCACTCATATACTAAAACAATCTGCCTAATGATTAATCTATTCCCAAACCTTTACTTGTAAAAAATCTAGTACATATGTTACAGCATATATATTTCTGTACATGCATTTTTTTTTTTAGCTGCAGTCCTCACATCCATGATCATCGTTGTAGGCTCTCCACATGCTTCCATGCAGTAACATTTTCAATTCTATCCATTTATTTGCAGTATTTCATGCTGCTTGATCTTTAGTAATGTTTCTGTTGAAATTTGTATTTCGGGAGTCATTCTGTATGACCTCTTCCCTCTCATAAAGTTTTGAGGACATACAATGACAAAACCAAACGAACTGACATCAGCCACTTTGTAAAAGCATCTTGAGTACTCTATGGAAGGACACAATGGAGAGATGCTTTACCTGGATATGCGTGAGGAACCTTCACCTTCAGGCTGATGAATCTGGTATTTGAGGTCAAGAAGGTCCACCAACTTGATGGTTTCCAGGTACTCAGGTCCATCCAGTGACACCAGGATCTGACCCACGGCCACGCCAGGTTGAGTTATCAGCTGTCGTAGTATTCTGGTAAATTCGTATCGTAGAAATCGGTAATTCGGTAACTATCTAATCAGTTGATGTTTATGCACTCTTATTTACAAGTGATATGCATATATCAAATTTCTATACATATATTTTGGAAAGTTTCCTCTCATACTTATTTTGTGAGATCCACGCTCACCTGTAAAGGTAACGAGGGCGACTGCTGGCCATGATCACCACTCCTAGCTCTTCATGCCATGTCTCCTGTAATAAGAAAATAATAAGTACCATCAGCTGTCCAAATTTTACTTTGAGTTACATGTGAAGCATTTCTCACCAGTATCTTCTTGCAATATCGTCTTCAATTGAATTGAGGTCACGACAAACAGTACATTGGTCACGATGCTTCCTGGCAACACCACAGTGCCTGGTAGTAAGGCTAGTCAAAACTGCTGAGCTATTCACTATGAGCTTCCTGGACTGTTAGCTTTTCTTAGAATGCAAACATTAGTATTCCGACAAAGTTATGCATATGAACTGTATAAACGTACATGTGTGGTGATGTTGACTGAGGGCGGGACAATGAACGGTGCAGAGCAGGAACACAGGTCATCGTATCCATCATACAGCTCACAAAACTGGTGTCTCTTCCTCCAAGAATCTGGCCACTGCTTGCACAATGGCTGCTCTGTATAGATAATTACTCATCAGCTTATCATGCTCCATACAATTATATTCTGCAAGATAGCACTTGAAATCAAACAAGCAATGTTATATGTATGCAACATAAAAACTGCTGATCTCGAAGCTTTTGTTTTCTCCAAAACATTCTGATATTCAAATTGCATGCACAACTTTTATCTGACGAGTTCTTATAGAATAAGAACTCTACTAACTTTCTCGTTATTTGATTGTCATTTTCTGGTTACTTTTTCACATCTTCATACCAATTCAACAGCACCTTTGCTATTTTTCTCAGAAGAGTTAATTCTCCTAAAAAACTCAATCTTAATTCTGTTATGTAGATACGTATGCAATTGATTAAATTCTAAGTACTGTACATGCTCTTCGCAACTGGAATAACTGTACTAAAACAACAAAACAGTAATCAGTAGCAATGAGATACAATTATTCTAACTAATGTAATTTTTTCTAACCTGTCTGTCTGGGAGGTGGTAAGTTCACCTCCAGGTACAAGGGTGGCTGCTGCCTGCCATGAGCACCACCCAGGGTGTTGGTAGCCAGGCCCTCAGCCAGTGTGGGTCCTCTCACACGCCACGCCCAAGCCCAGGTGTCCCGTGGCAGGATGTGCTGGGCCATGCAGGAGCCCAAGGAGGAGAGGGATTCCTTGACAGACTCTCCAAAGAAACTTGAAGAAACTGACTGCGAGGAGTAAATCATCATCATCACTATCATCTCGGGTGATGCTTTGTTTCCACCTTAAGAAATTTATTTCCATTATAAAGATCATCATCATCTGTTTGCTTACATGTGCTGTCAGAAGTGCAATCCGTCCCTGTCTAAGTGTTCTGAGGGTCTCTATCAGCTCCAGCTCCGCCAGACCTGTGTTGAAGGTGGTGGTCAGGGTTGTCTGCTGGGTGTGGGGATTCACCACCCTCAAAGACACGAGTGTATCTGGTCCTGGCTGCGGCCACGTGCCATTAGACTGATTGCCTTGCGACCATACCTGTCAAAATACAAGATGGCTACACACAATTCTAAAGGAGGGAAAATCACTCACGAACGATCCTGTATCATAAATAATAATCATAGTACGACCCTTTATATGTTCTGAAGTATAAATCCATCAAATGAACACCACGAATCAGATACATACATTTACATACCAGGCATGCGAATTTTGAGAACAGAACCACTATATGTACAGTACATAGAGCGTGTCAGTTGAACTTTTTATAAAATCCTCTCCATGTCATATCACTATCATACTTTAACATTGAAATATTACTTGATGGAATCCCATAGGTCGGAAACTATTACATACCTGGCTGAAGTGTCCCTAAATGGAATGAACAGGAGAACATAAGAAAATAAGGAAGCTACAAGAGGCCGTGAAACCTACACGTGGTAGTTCCTGTAACCGACATGAATGGTCAGTAGCAAGCATGGAAAAATGAAGCACAGTACATACAGGTCAATGCATGTAAACCTAAAAAGATAGTTTCAAATAAAACGATGAGAGTTTACCAGGGAATGATGAAGGTGCGCCAAAGATGTGAGCACCATTGCCTTGCGGCCACCAGCACTGGGAAGAGACCAATCAAGCTTCACCTCAACAGGCTCCAGTGTTTCATGATCTTCTCATATAAAGTGGGAGTGGAAATAAGATGACTATTGCATACTGTATTATCAACTTAATTGCAATATATTACGTTGAAATGAAGAATGCAACCTGTAATACATATGCATGCAGAATTTCATTAAGTGTACTGTGGTCCTCATATACAAACATAATCTATTTCAGACCCCTTACATTAATTGAATTGTTCGTTATGTAAGTTAGGTCGATCCATGGTTATTTTTCAGCTGAAGATATCATGAAAAGTATTATCACAGCCACTTACACTCATGCGCAGTCTGCTAGCAGGCTCATTGCTCAGATCTCAGTTTGTTGTGCAAATTTAGTTTACGTTCAGAAATTGTTAGTTATTCAATTTGTTCGTTAAGCAAACTGCTCGTATATGGGGACCCCAATGAATTATGAGTTGTGTAACACTGACCTTCAAAATCTTCAACAGTGACATTTGTGAAGTTTCTGGTACTGACTGTCCAGTATGAATTGTTGACAGTGATGAAGCTGAAGCTGGGGACCTGAGACCTCTTGACTTGAAGCAATACGGGTATGTGTTTGTCCCCAACCACAATTTCTTGGATCTGTTCAGAAATCAAGAGCTTCAGCAAAGATGTTACAATCATGCTGCAAGCTGATATTTAGTACATAAAGAGAAAAGTTAATACAAGCTAAACTAAAGTTAATACTGTAGTTAATATAATCCCTATCCTGAAAAATATGTATGTCTGCATAAACTAAATTGCTTGTATTAGAAATGCTCATTTTTTATTACAGTGGTGGTTGTAATTTTGTATTTATTTTACCGACGTTGACAATGATCATGCTGTAGCCAAAATTATGATATAAAATGAGAGAGAGAGAGAGAGAGAGAGAGAGAGAGAGAGAGAGAGAGAGAGAGAGAGAAGAGAGAGAGAGAGAGAGAGAGAGAGAGAGAGAGAGAGAGAGAGAGAGAGAGAGAGATTCTTACCTTGCCATGTTCATCATCACGTGCATATCCCGAAACAACTTGATCGTATGTTAAGCCCGTGTCTGTAAAACTGCGCTCCTCCGCATCAAACACCTCCGTCTGTGTGGTATCATCGGCATGCACAATGGTAAGGTTAATCTTGATGAAGCGGCACTCAGCAGGGCCAGCAGTCACCAACACCACCGCCACCACAACTACCACCAACCTGCACAAAAATAGTACAATGTTAATCAAGTTTACAAGTTGATTAACAAGTTTGTTGAGAAAGGGAGGAGGAAATTACAAGGAGGGGGGGAGGCAAGTGTACAAAAGATACAGAAAACAGAAATACAAAAATAGAATATAAAAAGTTGTCGGGCGATCCGGCATGCTATTTTTCAATTGTCACAATAATGGTGTATCAATTTCGACATGGTTATGAACGGCAATTATGCTAATCAGTCTCAATGTAAAAGCGTTCTTCCTTGATATCTCATTGTAGCTACAGTCAGCCTCTTCTTTTTGTATCCCTGGTGGTTCTAGGAGCTTCCTCGACTCTTTTTTTTCTCTTTTTCTTTTTTATTGCACTGCCATTGTAGGAAAGCACGGGCTTTCTAAGAGCCCGTCAGTGTTAAGGAGTGGTTAGCGTCTCCGACTGGCGTTCTCGGTGACCCGAGTTCGATCCCCGAAGAAAACCAAAACCTTTCTGCACCGTCGAGTGGCCTAAGAACACCCACATGTCCTGCCTATCAACTCTACCTTCGATTGCGAGTGCATCGGAGGACACAGGGGGGCGGCATGAACCTCTAATCACAGGCGTCACTATAAAAAAAATCCTGCCTGCGCCACCACGGGCGAGGGCCTACCATCACAGCCCTCAAGTGAACCTCCAGAGCCTACCATCTGAGCCCTGGATCACCACTGCCTACAGGCGCTATAGGCACAAATGTAAAAAAAAAAAAAAAAAAAAAAAAAAATGGTTAAGGATTAATGTTCATGCTGCTCACCTTCTCATTGCATAGGTTTGAAGAAAAAAATCCATAACTTTGCAGATTTTGCTAACCTATTCACAACCTTTCAGATATTATTAGCCCAGCAATTTCATCAATGTAAATATTAGTTTTTCTCCTATAGTTTTCATTCACTCCTACTAGCATTCATCAGTGTAAAATATCGCCTTCTTTTTCAATCAATATATCTATCACTTTAAGTCTTGATTCTTTTCTAATTAAAATCTCCGTCACTGTATATGCTGGTTTCTTTTTTTAATCAATATTTCCAGCATCATCTCCGTCCTCCTTATACAACCCTCTTCATAGGTAACTCACAGCTTCATTTCATCACACAGGACTGCATACATACATCGTTTCAATCCTAAGTAGAGCTACTCACATCTTTATGCTAAACGTCCCTCTGTTATTTACATTCTCATCAACAAAGTGCTGATTGTATTACTTTTTAACTGAATGACATAAAATACACAGGGGCAGTAGCTACAGTACATTGGGGGTGATTTCATGTTCAACACGCAACACATCCTCCACCAGCCTCACCACACCACACAACAACACACCGTCAATGCCAACAGGAAGGGTATAATAAAATAAGAAGTTTCCTTTTGCAATAAACTTACTTTTTCCTGGCGGCTCCTCGTGCGCCAACGTCACCACGTGCGTGCGTGTGTGTTTGACTGTTGTAGGAGAGGTCGGAGTGGAAGAATGGAGAGAGATGAGAGACAGGAGTGTGGATAGGCAGATGGAGTACCTGCTGGGATTGTGTGCTGAGTGACAGTCGTGTGATTGAGAGTGTAAAAGAATTTTTGGAGAATTCTTGGAGAGCACGTATGAGAGAGAATGAGAGGCAGGGGGCCCCTCAGTGATGGGGGACACCGTATGAATGTGATGCAGAAAGAGGAAAGAGGGGAAAATGAAACCCCTAGTTTTGCTTCCCCCTTTTGCTTCTCTCCCAACATAATACGTGTGTGGGAGAACGCCGGACCAAAGGCTTCACCGACAGCATCCGCTGGGTGACTCCCAACTCAAGCTCAAATTCAAGCTCATCTTTCGTCAGCAAAAAAAGATTGCGTGGGAATGTAGAAGACGTATAGGAGGGTAGGTGATAGGAGGGACTTATGTCTGTGTATATACTGCCCTGTTGTGCCCTTCTCTCCCCACAGGTGGCGGGGAAAGAAAGGGCTACAGAGAGGCAAGAAGGAAGATATGTGTCAAGTTTGACCTCGAGCTTGACAGACGACCTACAAAGCGATAATAAGCAGAAAAGGTCACAAGAAGAAGAAGAAGAAGAGCAACGGTCAGCTGATCGGTGGTTTGTTTACGTACGAGCCGCTGCGGCTCCACGGGTGACTCCACGCGCTCAAGCCTCTATGTTGTGAGTATCCTCATTGATGGTCCTAATGAGCAGCATTTGTGTCAAAATTGTGGATATGAGTAGCATGTCAACGATACACCATGCTTGGTTATATTGCGTGAGGACTGAGGCATTCCTGCATCATGGTACAGTTCCGCCAGGCTGAAATGCATGCACAGTCTACATTATCTGGTATTATTTGGTTTCTGAGCATTCCGCTATTCTTAAGAGAAAGCTTTGGTAAAATTCTAGAGCCCTTTCCCGCCCTTATTAATTTGTGGTTTTTATTTTCTCCAGACCTTCACAGATCCCTTCAGATACCTCTAAAACGTAATAATAAAGTGGGAGAGAGATTAAAAAATAAAATATGAATTACTAACCTAACTTCAATATAACCTAACCTAACCTGGTAAAATTGTAGTCCTTTCCCCCCCTTTGATCTCGTTAGGATGTTATTGGTTAGGTTATAGTGAGGTTAGATTAGTTATTTTATTTTTTGGGGTCCAGGGCGGGGGTAATGTAGGGATGAGGGAGGTTGAAGGGGCATCTCTCATCCATTCTATAATTTCGTTTTAGAGGTATCTGAAGGGATCTGTGAAGGTCTGGAGAAGAAGAAAAAAAAACACGAATAAGGGCGGGAAAAAAGTAGAATTTTACCAGTTTTTTTAGGTAGAGATTCATTGCTATTTATTACTTGTATTGCCGTTTCGTTATTATTTTACACTAGGACCAGAACCCGCCTCACTCTTCTTCCTCTTGTAACCTGCATCGCCTCTATTTTTCCCTTGCCACGAACCCTTTTTAATGCACTTACCTTCATGTTTCCTATACATTCCTTCCTATTAAAGCAATCTTATATCTTCAAAAGTAATGATTTGCGACAGAAAACTCAAGAGAGAAAGTTTCTCAGAATCCATTAAGGTAAACATAAATCATACTCCCAATTGTGTAGAGAATTCTGGTCCTAGAGTAAAAGGTAAATTTCCAGATGAACACTGAACTTCCTTTGGTGGTCAAAACTTTTTTTTTTTTCTTCGTCGTGAAATTCTTCGTCTTGAAATTCTTTGTCGTGAAATTCTTTGTCTGGAAATTCTTCGTCATTAAATTCTTCGTCATAAAATTCTTCGTCTTGAAATTCTTTGTCTTGAAAATCTTCATCTTGAAATTCTTTGTCGTGAAATTCTTCGTCTGGAAATTCTTCGTCTGGAAATTCTTCGTCGTGAAATTCTTCGTCGTGAATTTCTTCGTCGTGAAATTCTTCGTCTGGAAATTCTTCGTCGTGAAATTCTTCGTCTTGAAATTCTTTGTCTTGAAATTCTTCGTCTTGAAATTCTTCGTCGTGAAATTCTTCTTCGTTAAATTCTTCATCTTGAAATTCTTGGGCTTGAAATTCTTCGTCTTGAAATTCTTCGTCTTGAAATTCTTCGTTGTGAAATTCTTCGTCGTGAAATTCTTCGTCTTGAAATTCTTCGTTGTGAAATCCTTCGTTGTGAAATTCTTCGACTTGAAATTATTAGTCTTGAAATTATTAGTCTTGAAATTATTCGTCGTGAAATTATTCGTCGTGAAATTATTCGTCGTGAAATTATTCGTCTTGAAATTATTATTCGTCTTGAAATTATTCGTCGTGAAATTATTCGTCGTGAAATTATTAGTCGTGAAATTATTCGTCGTTCTTCGTCTGGAAATTATTTGTCTGGAAATTATTCGTCTGGAAATTATTTGTCTGGAAATGATTTGTCTAGAAATTATTATTCTGGAAATTATTATTCTGGAAATTATTCGTCTGGAAATTATTCGTCTGGAAATTATTCGCCTGGAAATTCTTTGTCTTGAAATTCTCCGTCGTGAAATTCTTCGTCTGGAAATTCTTCGTCGTGAAATTCTTTGTCGTGAATTCTTCATCGTGAAATTCTTCCTCGTGAAGTTATTCGTCTTGAAATTATTCGTCTGGAAATTATTCGTCGTTAAATTATTCGTCTGGAAATTTTCGAAAAATTTTGATGTGTTTTGAATTAATCTGCTAACCGTTTCTGTCACAAATCTGGTTTTTTTTCAACAAAAATGACAAAAAAACAAATTGAACCAAACCTATACCTAACCTAACCTTTACCTACTGTCCTAACCTAACCTTTACCTAACTAAAAAAAAAAAAAAAAAGATTTACAACACAAGCAGTTAGCTAGCATATTAATTCAAAACATATTTAACAAAAAAACATTCAACCCACAGACTGGGACGGCAGTCTGCCCTCCCAGTCTGTGCCCGCCATCGGAGCTCATTTCTAACTCAACATAACCTCAAGTCTACATATCCTACAATAATGCTGCTGGTGAAGCATGCATTTCTAATGAAATCTAATCATACCTTACCTAACCCTACCGGGCGGCATATTTCCGTTCTGTACTCATATTTTAGCCAGCCGCCAAAGAAGGGTAGAGATTAGCAGCAGGGAGAGATAGATAGAAAAAATCTTGAAAGTCCTTCATTGTAGAAGGATTTTTTAATAGGATTTTTTCATGGCGTTCTTAAACACATGCTGCCAATGATGGTGAGGAGGAGCTCACCACCGTCATCTGAGTTATGATTACAGGGAGGTCCCGTTATACGAGCATTCGGTATACGAGAATCCGATGATACGAGATGTATAAATTAGGGTCTATTTTCAATATACGAGATCGAAAATCCAATGATACGACATTCAAACTGGGGTGAGTAAAATTATCAAGTTCAAAATGCGCGCCATACCACTCCCAGGCTGGATAAAGGGGGATTTGGTTGACCCCAGTGAGGTCACCCCTAGCAAGCCCTGACCTGAAGGGTAATTAAACATATGGCGCGGCCTGACATTTAGGGGTAATTAGCAGGTGTGCCCCCCAACCTTGGGACCGCAGTCAGGTCACCCCTAGCAAGGCGTGACCTGAAGGGGTAATTAAGCATATGGCGCGGCCTGACCCTTAGGGGTAATTAGCCAGGTATGTAGCCCCTACCTTGGGACCGCTACACTACCCTCTCTTGTATCACGCGGTGTCCTACAATACAACGTCTTTTTTGCTTGTTATGCATGTTTTATGTTTAATTAATGTGCAGTTATGTTATTTTGTGTGCTATTTTTTCTTTCAGAATGCTTTTTCTACAGAATAGGTAGTACAGTGTGGGTAATATAGACGCTGTGTGTTTGTTGTGTTTGCTACAGTTTATTTTAGCTTGAAAAACATGTCTTTTTTTTCTTTTCTTTTTTAATTGATGGGGTCCTGGAACCAAACCTATATTTTACCATTAGTTATGTGTTTCGTTATACGAGATTTCGCTTTACGAGTATGCCAGGTGGAACCTAACTGCTCGTATCTTCGGGACCTCCCTGTAATTACATGGAAAATTAACACTTTGTATAATTTCAGCTGTGGTTCTTGAAGTATGATGTCCCTTTTCTTCAAACACTCCAGGTCAACAAATTCTCTTCTAAAGAAAGGTAGGTGATGGTTTTGTAAGTTTTTCTGTTTTATTATTTTCATTCAGCTGGCTACTATTAGGAAATCACATAGTAGTGATGTTGGGTAGGGGGGGAAGGGGGATTTTTGGATACATCCTCTTAGACCAACAATAGATAGGGCTCCCTAGTGTGTCTGTCTGTCAACTAAGTATACTTATTCATATGTCCACTTTGATGTAAAATGAAACAGGGTTTTTTATTCCGTCTGATACAAATTTGAAAAATATAGTCACCATTTTACATAAAGCCTTACCAGATGATTGATGGGGTCCCTCAAGGAGTCAGTCCCTGTGAATCCCCAGAATCTGTTGCTGCATCCCCTCTGCTATGTATTGTATTGTGGTGTATGCTTCACATTTATTTTCAATTTAACAAAAATTTTGAATTTAGGTAAATTTTCTTTCTTAATATATTAATACATTGCATCTATTTACCATAATCAATTCATTAGATGGATCATATTCTAGCTGTTCATTTGATGATCAGTAACTTTTGTTCCAGTGGTGCAGCCTGTGTGTCTTAATCACCCGGTTCGGGGAGTCAAAAAAGCCAAATTTCGCAAGCCGTTGGACCCACAACATGCTGAAGAGTTACCTGGTAGGTGATTTTGTTTTACTGAATTGCATGCAAGAATGCTATTTAGTGTGCACTGAACCTTACTTTCCAAATATTCATGAACATTTAAGGGGCAATTACACAGGCATGAATTTGCTTGGACTTGACCAAGCAAATTTGTGTCGTTGATCAGTCAAAGAGTCGAGAGCTTTCACACGGCACCGTGCGTCAGAGACACGCCGACCTTGTTCTCAGCGCGGGGTATCAAAGCAATAACATTCGTGCATCATGGATCGTGTTGGCAGACTCCGAGCAATTCTGGCTATTGGCATGTTCAACGTCTCTTCCCCAATTCACAGGTGCCATGGCGAATAATTAAACGACCAAGAAATAATAGCACACAGAGCTGGAAGCACAATGGTTAGAGATGTAAACAAAACAGACGTGGGCTATTTTATCTACATGAAAATACACTCAACCCTCGATTAACGGATATTGGATTTGACGGACTCCATCTGCTATCGGACAAGCGGACCAAACCATTCAAAATGTCCGTTGCTTGAATTTTTTCAGCCTATAGCGCCTGTAGGCAATGACCTCCAGGGCTCGGATGATAGGTACTGGTGGTTCGATTAAGGGCTGTGATGGTTGGCCCTCGCCCATGGTGACGCATGTTGGATTTTTATAGTGGTGCCTGTGGTTAGAGGCCCATGTTGCCCCCCTGTCTTCTCTGATGCACACGCTGTCGAAGGTAGAGTTAATAGGCAGCATGTGGGTGTTCTGAGGCCACTCGACTACAGGCATTATAGGCAAAAAAACAAAAACAAAAAAGTACCAAGCAACGGACACTCCAATGCAATAGGTCATAAAATATGTATCAAAAAAATTATAAGCAATGATTATATGTAAATAATGTGGTACTTTAACTTTCATTAAATGTAAACATAGGTTTGATGAAGGAAATCGACGACGGTTTTTTATCTGTAGTGAAGGTACTGAGTCGTGTAGCGTGACGTCACTATCACCAACTTGCCCAAGCAAATTTGTAAGAGGAAGCGTTGACTCAGCAAATTCATCCCCGTCTAATACAGCTATTTAGTGTGCACTGAACCTTACTTTCCAAATATTCATGAACATTTAGTTACAGATGCTCACTAACTTTATGATACAGTTTTATTCAATTTTATCATTTTTTTTAACCCCATACCATGTTTAGGGTCTGTACTTGTAGGTTAAACCTAACTTGATAACCTTCAATTCATAAATAAGTAAAAAGATATATTTAACTTTGATCTGCAGCAGAAAAATTAGGCCTACTAGAATGCTCATCTCCAACAGCCCTGTGAAGAATAACACGAACAGGTTTTCATGTCTGAATTTTATTACCATTGCCACACTTCATGATCAGATGTCTCTGCAATCGCAACTTCAGGTAGTTTGCATGTAGACACCACTTTGAAATCAGCATGTTTATTGCAGAATTTGAATATGTTGGAAAAGGATCTCGTCCAGACACAATTGTATTTACCTGGGGTGTTGCTGACCATGGGGGCCTCGGACGTGCCTCCTTTGTTCGGCCAGATGCATCCAAGAATCAGAGACCGCTGTTTTACATGTACCGTCCTCACAGGGCAGAGTTTGGAGAAAGCCATAAGGTACATTGCAAGACTAATGTTTATGTTTCATTGTGCATCTGAAGATTGATAACTATTTCATTGTGACATGACACATCCCTGTCTCACTCCCCTATATAACCTAAGGATTTCACCTTCTCCGTTTACCTTACCTCATGCACCTACATCCTTGTACTTCTTATTAACCCCTTCACACCCAGATCTTTTCTTTGCTATAAAAAATTGTCTGTTGTCGAGCCATAAAATTTCGAAAAATAACTAAATATACGAAATTAACTAGTCGACAAGGATACTAAACTGGTCAAATCTATAAAATATTGCTTATAGTCACTAAAAATTGTTTAATGGCACCCAAATTACAATGAAAATTACGTTCTGGGCCTCAAGGGGTTAAGCAATATTTAGGCATTGATATATTAGCACACCAATTTTGGAAAATACAGGGTCTTGTGGGTTCTAAGTTCACTTTCTTCTGGTCAACTTGTGTGGCACTGCTGGAACACGAATTTTACGCAATTTGTTGACATGATAAAGTGTCTCTTTATTCTGGTACTCGCGGCAAAGTTCCCCTTATTTATTTTTCCATGCCCTTCAGCTCCATGATTTCAACCGCAGAGAAGTAAGAGGCATTACATGATAATAACATATTTATTTGAGCCATAATTAGTCAAATTAAACTAACCACATATGTAGCTAAATAGAATTACAAGCATGACACACACTATACATGGGGATCTTTTCAGTGAAGAATATGTGCCTGTTTCAACTTTGAAGTGGTAACTTAACCTACAGTATGTTCATTAATTAGAGAATACAAGTCACAGGGACAAAGAAAGGGAACAATATGGCATGCAAATGTCTTGAAAAGGTTCCATACAACTGCTGAAGTGACAGTCAGAGGAGCCTTGATGGGTTATGATGCGAAGTAAATGATAACTGAAAGCATCCTTCTGTATCAGATGTATTACGTATCTAAAATCTAAGGCCGGGTTCACACGAGACACTTTTTAATGGTCAGTGGCCGCCACAAAAAGTGCCCGCAACAAAAAATGGTCGCCACGAAAAGTGGTGAGTAGATGCACCTTACACACGAGCCACTCGGTTGAGGCCACTGATGAGGTCAGTGTCATCATGGATCACCAAGTACTTTGGATCACCGATACCAAGTACTTTGCTTGAAGTATCGGTTATTATGAGTAACTACCTTGTATAAAAAATAAAAAATATGTTTAGTAAACACGTCGTGTCTGTAGTCATATGGCGGCAAGTGGCAGGCGGCAGCTCAATACTCATCTCTCTCCACACTGATAGTACATGCAATACATAAGGCATAAGCCCCCCCACAAACACAAACGAAAATATGATAGGTTCAGTAATTCTTGGTCACTTACCAAACGGTATTTCAGTATCGTAGCAGAAGTCAACCATCCCACTCATTTTGAAATTACCGCCGCAAACACAAAAAACACTCACGTAGGGAGTTGCCTGGCGTAAAAAATGTATTTGGTATGTTACATTTTTTTACCTTCTTGTATATTTTCACAAATATTTTGCGTATGCTTCTTGAGTACTCATAATACTCGATACCAAGATAAAAGTATCGATATTTTCGATACAAAGGTGGTATCGAAAGTATCGATATTTTGATATCCATACGCCCACCACTATCCCCTACATCCCGTGTTTTTGCCTGTTTTTGCTGGATTACATAATGGGTGGAAAACATACGGATGGCACAACGATTCAAGCAATCATTGATCTTTACAAGGCTGGGATCAATAATAAGGAAATTTGCAAGCTTAAAGGACTGAAGCTTACCGTAGAACAGTGCAAAATTGTCTTGCTGACAGTGTACCACGTCACCTTCAAAGGGTCATCAAGAGGAAGGGCTACGCAACAAAATACTAACTACAATTGTAAGTGTTGATATTTTACATTATTTTGTTATGTATAAACATGGTGCGTCATACGTGTAAACATTCCCTTTTCGGAGGCGCGCAGTGATTATCCACGCACACTAGTTGACTCTGTGACGAACAAATCGAAACAGAGAAAGCAGCGGGTGGCAGGGTGGTGGCAACCAAAAGTGGCTCGTGTGAAGGCTGCCATTTGAAAACACGGTTTTTATCGTTGGCCACGGTGGCCGGCCACAATGGTGTGGTCGGAAAAATGGATCCGCCCGCCACGACTCGCCACTATTTTGTGGTCGCCACAAAAAAGTGGCCCGTGTGCATGCAGCCATAGAGATGCGTGAGTTCTATTTTGACCGTTTTTTTGTGGCGGCCACTGACCATTAAAAAGTGTCTCGTGTGAACCCGGCCTAATGCCAAATCTGGTGTGCTTAGTGTTAGAGCTGCACATTTTTGCAAGTCTGCCAATATTGTAGTACTACTCGTATCTGTGTATACCTAATGGAAACACATGATTTTCAGGTTGTGGATTTAGGATGTGGATATGGCTTTACAGTATTTGCTGTTAATGATAAATTAGCAGCTTCATGTTATGGGACTGGCATCAATAGTGACTCACAGCTTGGTAAGTATGACTGGAGGCACTTAATGATTGCAAGATTTTCAGGATAAATTGTATTATGTTAATGAATGCCCACAGGATACCAGTTCCATGCATAACCTTCATTCATGCCTCACCACAACCCCTGTTCTATTGTACTGTACAGTATGATCATGTTATGTGAGCATTTGTTAAACGAGAATTCAATTATACGGATTTTGCCATTTTGCATCCTAATTTGCTGTATGACCAATTTGCTAAATGATAAAGAGCATGGTAATACCTGCCTTCCCAGTAATTTTGTGCCAATGTAACCTTTAGATAATTATATTAAGCATTCTCTTTTAATTAATGCTTACATGCATGTCTGTGTTAGAAAAGTAATCCATATGTCATCCGTGACATAGCTACTGCTGTAGATGTACACACAAGATTCGGTGACACGGTGGTACTACAGGTTGAAGTTCCCAAACTCGGCATCCCAAGACTCGGCAACACCCAAAACTCTGCTATGGTTCCGGATTTTCCAAAACACGGCAGAACACCCAAAACCCGGCGCGTAGTTGCCGGGTCGGCCGCTAGGTGCCACCACACTAGGCCGCTTGGTTTCTCCCGCCGATTTGTTTGTTGTTATTGTTCAGTGGTGTTGTGACTGTAGAGTTGTGTACACTGTTATTTTGTGTACTTCTACAGGTCTGTTATTGGTATTATGGCTCCCAAACGTCCAGGAACACCTACTGGTGGAAGTGAAAAGAAAAGGAAGAACAATGTGTTAACTATTTTTGAGAAAATTGACCTTTTGAAGAAGTTGGATGGCTTTTTTCCCCCTTAATATATCTACGTTCTAAAAGTCGGAAAATTCCATTACTCGGCTCGGCGCTGGTCCCGAGGTTGCCGAGTTTGGGAACTTCAACCTGTAGTGTGGAAATATCATCATTACGTCACTTTAGGGAAAAACCCACTGGGAGTGGGCGACTTCAATTGTCTTGGGCGACTTCAATGCTACTACTGGCACTGTGAGAGATGGCTACGAGTTATGTGTTGGTCCCCATGGCTCCGGTACCAGAAACACCAACAGTTCTCTGCTTCTGAACTTTGCAAGGTCCAGAAGGTTGAGAATTGCAGGTTCTTGGTATCAGAGACCAGAGCTGCACCGCTGGACATGGTATAGTAATGCCGGAGGGGTAGCAAAGGAGATCGACCACATCCTCGTTAGCACTCGTTGGAGGATCCTCCAGAATTGCAGGGTTTACCGGAGTGCTGAGTTCTTTGGAACAGATCACAGACTTGTTGTTGCTACACTTAAGCTTCATGTCAAGTCCAGAAGAATCTCAAGAGGTAACCATACTGTGTTTCATCTTGAGAAACTGAAGGACTTTACATATGCTCATGAATATGCGGTGGCAGTCTCAAATCAGTTTGATGTGCTCGGTGCTCTCGGGGACCCTGTAGAACTGTGGGATACCTTCAAACGTGAAACTCTACAGGCTGCCAAGGAGTGTATTGGGGAGCGCCCGAGGTCAAGGCGTGGTTTTGTCTCGACGGAGACAACAAAATCGAGGAGAGTCGCGCTGCCAGGCTGGCTGGGAACCGGGACCAGCACAGGGCTCTGTCACGCCGGACTAGAACCCTCCTGGGGAGAGACAAGGAGAGGTATGTCAGGAGTCTCGCTGAGGATGTCGAGGGTCATTTGAACGCTAATGACCTCCGACCCGCCTACCGAGCCCTGAAGAAGCTCCGTTCCAAGTCTCCTTCTCGGGCGAGTGCTATTCGAACAGCAGATGGGCGCCTCGTGTCGGACATGGATGGGCAGATGGCTCGTTGGGTTGAGTACTTTGGGCAGTTGTTCAAGGTGGACCCTCCAACTGAGCAGCTTCACACCACTGGGTTACAGGCAGTGGATGCCGATCCTCCCATTGACGAAAGCGCACCCTCTCTTGACGAATTCAGAGAGGCTGTAGCAAAGTTGAGGGGTGGAAAGGCAGCTGGTGTTTGTAATATCAGTGCGGAGCTCCTCAAAGCTGGGGGTGAAGCCATGATCCACGGGTTGCATGCTGTCCTGACTGCCGTGTGGCAATCAGGTACCATTCCTCCTGACTGGAAAAGGGGGCTGGTCATCCCTATCTGGAAAGGGAAAGGGGACCGTCAGGACTGCAACAATTACCGCGGTATTACACTGCTCAGCGTACCAGGCAAGGTGCTTGCCCATCTATTGCTGACACGGATTCGCAGCCATCTGGTGAAGCATCAGAGACCTCAGCAGTCTGGGTTCACGCCTGGTAAGTCAACAACGGACCGTATCCTAGCGCTTCGTGTCCTGGTGGAACGCCGACGTGAGTTTCGACAGGGGATGCTTGCAGCCTATGTTGATCTCAAGAAGGCGTTTGACTCAGTGCATCGTGAGTCACTCTGGGATCTTCTGCGACTTTGAGGGATTCCTGCAAGGACTATTGGTTTGATAACTGGTCTGTATTCTGGGACTGAGAGTGCTGTGAAGTGTGGGGCAGGTGTATCCAGCTTCTTTCCTGTGAATACAGGAGTGAGGCAAGGGTGCGTCCTTGCCCCATCACTTTTCAACGCTTGTATGGACTGGGTATTGGACAAGGTTGTAGATCAAAGTGATTGTGGAGCATCCGTTGGCAACACCAAGATCACTGATCTTGTTTTTGCCGATGATGCAGTAATCTTTGCTGAGTCGCTGGAGGTCCTGGTGATGGCTCTCGAGGCGCTGCACAAGGAGGCAAAGCCTTTGGGACTTGAGGTCTCCTGGCTCAAGACCAAGGTCCAGGTGTTTGGAGACTTACTAGATGAAGCAGTACAGTCTGTTCATGCATGTGGCGAGGACATTGAGATCTTGGAAAGTTTTACATACCTTGGTAGCGCAGTCCATAATGACGGCGGGTCACGTCAAGAAGTCTTACGGCGGATTGGCATAGCCCACGGTGCTATGGACTCGCTCAGCGGGAGTATTTGGCGTTGTCGGTACCTGTGCAGGAGGACAAAGATCCGGATCTTCAAATCGCTTGTGATCCCTGTCTTACTCTATGGTTGTGAGACATGGACACTAAATAGTGACTTGAAGAGACGAATCAATGCCTTTGGTAATAAGTGTCTTCGCAGAATCATGGGGTATCGCTGGGATGATTACGTGTCAAATCAGCGATTGCACCGTGAGACTGAATCGAGGCCTATTACCTGCATAGTCCGTCAGCGCCAACTTTGGCTATATGGGCATGTGGCACGCTACCCTGAAACCGATCCTTCCCGTCGGGTTGTATCTGTAAGAGACAATCCGGCGTGGAGGAGGCCAAGGGGGCGCCCACAAGGCTCGTGGCTGGGGCAAGTTGATGTTTCTTGTCGAGAGCTGCTTGGTATGGGAAAGGAGCCTGCATGGGAACTCGCGCGTGGTGACCCTCAGGAGTGGCGTCGTAGGGTGGGCGAGGCGACGCGCCCCCCGGCGTATGCCCCCAATGATTGATTGATTATGGCATATGGCAATATCATGGGGAAGTTTTACATTTTTGTTCACCATATCTGCGGTATTAGTCTGAAATGTAACCCTTACCCTCTGCATGTATTTGTGTTGCAAAGTGGTATTTGTAAAGTCTTTTCGTGTTGTCTCATGGTATCTCCAAGGTATCTCTCAACCAATAATCTCTCTGTTGCTATGTCATCCACACAATTTTTCCGTCTCTAAAACCTTCTTGTTTTTTGCTAATTTTTGTAGTTGTTATTTATTTAAACCCAGCTTTTACATGCTATTTCATGCAGTCCTCTTCCAAGTACCCTATATGTGTGTCGTTTTTACATTACTCTATACTATATTTTTAAATTTGTTTTTGTAAAGATTATATTCCCTGAATTAACATTTGTGCTCCTTTTGTACTTACTTGCTTTATTTATTTTCGGTATCTTGGGCATTATGGTATTATGTACAGTACCTATGCACCTAAGACAATTCTGAGTAATTAGGCACCTGAGTAATTAGGTATTTTTTGTCTTATAATGATGGTACAATTGATGAAAATTTATATGCATTCATTTTACATAATCAGCATGTAATTTACCATTTGTTTGTAGTGACCATATTGAACAATGGAGGTAAAAAGAAGTTTTACAACATCAGAAAATAAACTTCCTGTCTTTACATTGTTTCAGGGAATCATGAGCCAAGACAGGGAAATCCCCTCGGCCTGTTGATCAGCCCGGCACCCATTGAGCTACCTGTAACAGCACCTGACAGAGTTATCAAGGCCAGTTGATGTTAACTTTTAAATATTAGGTATTGTTACCTCACTCTCTCTAATTTATTTTGTACAGATGTCATGTACAGTCACCCCTTGTTGACCATTCACTTGTACATCACATTATTCCATATTACGCATTCATTTATAGCTGCACTACCGTAGATATAGCTCACCTTCCGTCCATAATGCGCACCCCAACTCTGCTAACCATGCACAAACACATGAGCTCACACATGCATCACGTGTGCACTGGCCCAGTGAATTGCCACCCTATCATAAAAAAAAAGAGATGTTTTCATTGGCTGAAATATTTCACCCTTTAACCCACAAAGGCCGGGTATCGGGAATTCCTGTGATACACGTAAAGGGTGGTTTCTAGATTTCTTTTTCTTGTTTTGAAATTGAGCCTATGGTTGCAATTTTTTTCTCATACAATTGGCCTTCTCCCAAACAAGTGGGGTAACACAACAAAAAGCAGATTTCTGCAGTTTGTTTTTATGGGGAATGACACTACAGGGGGAAGGGCTCCAAGCCCTCTGCCTACGCACCTTATAAGACGCACCTTGTAACACCGCCTTCCAATATGCGCAGGGAATGCTGAGACGCACACTCTATGCCCTATGCCTCAGGGTTGACTAGATATTTCATTCTCCAAGCCGACTTCACCACAGAGTAGTCTAGACCACAGAGTAGACTAGACCACAGTGTAGTCTAGACCACAGTGTAGTCTAGACCACAGAGTAGTCTAGACCACAGTGTAGTCTAGACCACAGTGTAGTCTAGACCACAGTGTAGTCTAGACCACAGTGTAGCTACTTACCTAGTAAGAGTTGAAGCTTTAGAAATTCTCTCATGTTATTGAATATTTAAAAAATAGAAAGAAGAGAAGATATTATGTTCATATACTTAGTGCCTCAGCTAGTATACATGATGAAGATAAGTTAGAGTTTAAGAGGAGAAATAGTAATGTAATTAATCAGAAGTAGACAGAATGCTTACATAGATGATGAGGGAAAGCTTTGCCTGTGTTTAAAACCAGGTAATGAAGACAATGGAGAATAATATATTCATGGTTTACATCTGGATAGGTAGATCCATGACTATTGATGCAACATGAAGCCAAATAACTTTTTGAAAATAACAATGTTGACATTTTATATCAGGTAGCATCAGGAAGAGCACACACTGTGATGTTGACAGACAATAGCGGTGTTTGGACAGTGGGTAACAATGCCTATGGCCAGTGTGGGAGGCCTGTAATACCTGATGAGGACTACAACAGACAGGCTGTATATCACCGCCTAATGCCCCTTGATGGCGTCCCTTTGAGGCAGGTGGAGTGTGGACAAGACACCAGGTACAGTGCGTCATGAGTTATCTTCTGCATGATGCTAGAACTTTGAGGCTTGAATGTTATGCCTAGTTTTAGTCACATGGAATATGCTTTACTCAGAATCCCTTCTGCTGGAAACCTACAACATCTAAAACGGCAGCTTCATCTACTGGGCCTGGAGTATTCTTTTAAACACGCAGGATAAGAACATGTCACTGAGAGACCTTCACTTTATATATACCGGACACACAAGTTTATGTACAGGGTAACGCGATGAATTCTTCAATCTCCTGTTCTATTCCTGGATCATGCTTTTAGACTTCCTCAATTATTTCTTGTGCCATTTTTTTTTCCTTTACTCTGATGTTACGGATGGGCATCACTTCTTTCACCCCATAAAGCACAACACATTTATTTTTGTCAACTGTGTCTAACCAGATTTTTCTTTTCTATGATAATCTTTACTATTTCCTTCACCTGATTTTCCAAGATGTTCCTGAAATTCACCGTCTCCTCTTTTTCCATCTTCCATTCTTCGTGTAGTCCTTTCATATCATTTAAATCCTCCGAGTTGCTCTTCACAGTGTCTTCATTCTTCTGCATTTCTGCTGTTAAGGTTTCCCAGCTCTCCTTGAAGCTCATGTTTTCACAACTTTCAACTCACTTATAACCTCGTTAGTTTTCCTTTCATTTTCTTCCTGCTGTCTTTTAAGTTTGTGATTCTCAGCTCTCAGTTCACTTGACACTTCTATTTTCTTCACTCTCTCCAGCAGGGTTCCACAACACTCTCCAGCTCCAACACTCCTCCAACCTATCCTGCCAACAAACTGTCTGTCCTCTGAGTCAAAGCCCTGAAATCCTGCTATACAGTATTATCATAAGTTTCAAGATCACTTATCTTGTTAGTTGCTCTAGCACATAAACTTCTAGAGCAACTGAAGATCCAGTGTAGTGGCGCTTGTACTAAAAAAAAAGCACAAAATAGTACAGCCCTTGCCAGTACGTCTACGGTTTACAGAGGGTGCATTTTTCTAGTTGCACATATTCCTCTACCGTAGATAACAGTCAAGTCGCCACCTGCAGTCATGTCGCCAGCCGCCAAATATTACGAATTATAGCATCATTACTGATTTTTATGTGCCACTGAAGATGATACACAGTAGTTTATATCATGACTGTATAATCTACCCTGTTTCAGCGTTGTTTTATGCTTTGTATCTGCAAATATAACTGTTGCGCATTTTGCTTCTCAAGTTTTTCTTGGCGCGACGACAGACAGTAGCTCATCACCTTTCGGGCGACAGGACACAAGACTTGCCAGATCTTTCAAACTTGAATAGAATTTGTTTTCACGTTGGCAGAGGAATGTTTTTATATCCAAGCATCTTCCGCAGCTAATATATATAGAGACTTGTTTTACTTTACCTCTAATTTCCCTGAATTCCCCAGAGTGGCAACTCAACTGTTGGGTTAAAATACTAGCTGGCGACTTTACTGTAGTAGGTATAACAACGTCGCCACTCGGTTTTATTTTTATAATTTGCTCATTTATAGCCCTAATATAACGCAGATGAAGACACAAAATGACACAGACTTTCCAGATAGCCTCTTCTAACTTTCCTGAAATCATGGATGTAGAAATGTAAGTATTAACACCACCACACGTCTGTAAATAACAAAGAAACGTTGTCCTGGCGACTTTACTGTTATCTACGGTAGTTGCAATTTTCAGGAAAAGAGCTAAACTTGTACCTGGAGTCTGCATGACTACTATTATCCAGCTTTGCTTTGAAATTGTGAATATTCTTAGAATGTACTACCTCTTTATCCAGGTTATTCCACAGATCAATACAATACATTATCTGTATCAGAAGCTATATTTCTTGATATTTCTCTTCCATGTGGTTCTTTTCAACTTCTTGTATCTCTTGCGTCCCATAAAAACGTGTCTTCTATGACATTTTCCAGTTCCTTGGTTTCCTTGTGCATATTAATCAGATCTCCTCTCTCCCTTCTATTCTCCAGCTGGTATGTGTGTGTGTATTTACCTAGTTGTACCCCCATAGGTGTGTGTGTATGTATTAATTTATTTAGAGCGTTTCTTCATATTCCCTGCCTGTTGTAGGAGGCGACTTATAGGGATGAGGACGGAGAGTTGGAATCCTTACCCTGGTAGTGTCATTCCCCAAGAAAAATATCATAGATCTGCTTTATGTTGTGTGACACCCTACTTGTTTGGAGGAAAGCCAAAATATTTGAAAAAATTATTAATTCCCTCACTCATCCTTATTTGAATGGTTTGATAATTTTGAAAACAAGAAATATTAGTATTTATCTTATCTATAATGCATCCTGTTCCCAAATTTGTACTTAGCGTAAATTTAATTCTCCAACAGCTTTTTCCTGAGTGAAGAAGGAGTGGTGTACTCGTGTGGCTGGGGGGCAGACGGCCAGACGGGGAGAGGCCATTACGACAATGAGCCAAATGTGGGAGCAGTAGTTGGAGACATTGTGGGAGAGAAGATAGTAAAGGTGTCTTGTAGAGCAGACTGTGCTTTGGCCCTCAATGGTAAGGTTATTTGGCAGTGATTCCTAACACTTGTATTAGATTGATTGATTTAATGCAAAAAAAAAGGGAAATTTGCCAGACATCAGAGGTCATATGGCACCACTTGTATTAGAGGTACATGATAAAAACGGGTTCATCACTGCAATTTAGTATGCGATTCTTAATAATATACAATGTGGGTAAGATTTTTTTATAGTTTGGTTAATTAATAACACAAATATTGTACATACGTGTATGTGGGTCTTGAATAAGCTAAACAGACTTTAAAGCACCAGCTAAACCAAGCCTTATCAGCCATTATCTGTGTCTTTCTGTCCGTGTTCATTGTTTGTCTGTTGTTCAATGTTGTTCCATAAAGGCTTTAAACAACCACCAGCTTCACAGTATAACTTAAGCATTGAACACTGAGTGCAGAACAAGCAGATGAAAGGCAAAATCAAAGTGAACCTTATCCTTGGATTTAACCTCTGCAGTTAATATGATGATACATCCTCAATAATTGCCTCAACGATTAGTTAAAGGAATATACTCATTACTAATCAGAAGGTTTGTATTTTTCATGTAGATATAAATTGGTGCAAGTGAATGAAGTTTCTAAGAATGCTTCTTTTCAGATAAGGGTGATGTGTTCGGCTGGGGCAATTCAGAATACCAACAGTTAAACTCAGTCACTGATGAAATGCAAATTCACACTTCCAAAAGAATGAGTTTTCCTGGGATGAAGAAAATAGTTGACGTAGCATCTGCAGGAACCATGTGCTTGATGCTTGATGGTTGGTTTTTATTTTTTGTAAACTTTTACCAGTTTTCACAACTGCGCTCCTGTTTCCTAACCTCATGTGAACCCAATCTTATATTCAGTCAAGCAGACTGTGGTTATGATGTGTATTATGTATTAAGAGCATGATGGTTGCATTTAGTAAAGCTGATGGTGTAATCAGAAAAGACTTCCATATTCATGAAACATCATTCATTAGTTAGTTCATGTATGCACATTCCAGTGGTACTTACCAAAATTATGTATGGCACTATAATTTTAATAGTTCGGCTGTAATACATTTTTTTTCTCTCTTTGTATTCACAGAAGATGGACAAGTGTACAGTTGGGGGTTTGGTCCTATTGGGAAGGGCCCAAATGTAACTTACTCAAAAGACCCTACTCCCATTCCTTCGACACTATTTGGACAAAATGAAATCACTCCTGATACCAAGGTAAAAGCTTGTTTGAGTTATTTAGCCATTTCTGAGACACTCATTTTGCATATATGAAAAATCTATGCCAAGAAAAATTGTAGATATAAATAACAAAATGAAGTAAGAGGATAAATTTGAGTGAAAGGAGAGTACTTATGTATAAAATATTGCAGAGGATTTGAAAAATTATTATTGTTATCATCATACAAATATTATTGTTTGGGGGTCCAATTGTAATGTTGAACTGTTTAGTATGGTAAGGACGTGAAAATGGTTCTCATTGTTTATGGATAATCTGCTTTGTGTTTGCTATCCCACATGTTTTGGAAAATGGCCCTTTGTATGATTTTTTTGCAACGTATATAAGGTCTTCTTCCACACATGTGGGGTAACACAAAAATCAAGCAGCAGTTTGCCAACTCAAATACTCAATGCAGTTTGCAGTTTACTCATCCTAAATACGTATAGGAGAAAAATATTCTTGTACTACCATGACTTCATAAGATGATAAATCTTGAGTTTTAGAAATACAGGTTGAAGTTCCCAAACTCGGCAACCTCGGGACCAGCGCCGAGCCGAGTAATGGAATTTCAGACTTTTAGAACGTAGATATATTAAGGGGAAAAAAAGCAAAGCTTTCTTCAAAAGGTCAATTTTCTCAGAAATAGTTAACACATTGTTCTTCCTTTTCTTTTCACTTCCACCAGTAGGTGTTCCTGGATGTTTGGGAGCCATAATACCAATAACAGACCTGTAGAAGTACACAAACTAACAGTGTACACAACTCTACAGTCACAACACCACTGAACAATAACAACAAACAAATCGGCGGGAGAAACCAAGCGGCCTAGTGTGGTGGCACCTAGCGGCCGACCCAGCAACTACGCGCCGGGTTTTGGGTGTTCTGCCGTGTTTTGGAAAATCCGGAACCATAGCCGAGTTTTGGGTGTTGCCGAGTCTTGGGATGCCGAGTTTGGGAACTTCAACCTGTATACACTACACACATTACTGATGTTATTTCAAAATGGAGACATGAAGCATTTAACAGACTGTCTACTTCATTTTTTCAGAATTCTGAATATTGTTCACAGTAATTTAACCTTACCATTGATTTCAGGTGACGAGTGTGGCGTGTGGCATCAACCACTTTGCAGCCATCAACACTCATGGCTCCCTGTTCACGTGGGGCAAGAATCCCGGCGGGTGTTTGGGGCAGCGCCACCTAAAGGACCAGTATTTCCCATTACGTGTAAGTATACCGTGTGCTGTACTTTAGGTGTCAGGGGAAACCTAGTTATAATGGTTCATGCATGTTTTAGAGTCAAGGAATTTTTTCAGTTTACTATGCAAATGCAAACATTTCTGGCCTGAATATTTGACATCCATGTTTCTGCAGTTTTGATCATCCATCATGGAAGGCATTTTATATGCAAGCATGTTTTTCTATATTTATCTAGTGATAGCTTTCCATAGTTTTTCTAGTTTTTTTTCCATAGTTTTACATTTCCATTTAGAATACGTAGTTCCATCTTACTCAGTTGCATAACTTGAGCCCAATTTCAGAGGTCATTTCATCTAACCTCATCCCACATCTTTTTTTGGTCCATTTACACCACTTTTACATTTACATTAACATTTATGATATTCTGTTCCCTGTCTTCATACTTTTCACCCCTCTATCTCGTTTTCCACCATCCATTTTACATATTCAAAAAATCTTAAGTCATTGCTGATATTTATGTATATCATGCTGATAAGGTGAAGATGAGAAAAGAGAGAGAAAAAGAATGTATCCTATAAGCCAATACCACTGATAGATAATGCAGGAGTGCCTGGTAAATTCTCACAGATAAGAAAATCTGAACTGAGGAATAGGATTTTTTTTTTTTTTAAGTATTTACTCGTATTACTGCCTATAACATGCGCAGGATGACTATTTCAGATGTTGACAATTAATGTGGTTCAAGAATAAGTGTTTAGTTTCACCTGCCATGAATCATTTACCAAGAATCTTCAAACCATTTATTCCTTAAACATTTAACGAGTTGACAGGTCTGTTACATGGTGGACTACCTGAACTGTCACTCAGTATTAGTCAGTAACCACATACGTAATGTAGCTACATGTTCTTCATGCCCACAGGTTAGTGACTGGGTGTAGCTTCGATTGAATGACCTATCAGTCTTCTGTCTTCATGTGGATAAGCTTGTTTTCTTGAATTCTTTGAGTTTTTTTTTTCTTATGATTTGTTTTGGAATGGATGATTATTTTTCATGATGTACTCTATTGTTTCTCTAGGGTTTTTTTATATAATACTTGATAAGGGCACCAAATTTGTACATGATATGCGAAATCTAGGCGCCCAAGCTATAGGAGTGGCCCTAATACTTTTATTTTGCATATGATTTATTACAACAATTACAACAACTTTTTTCCCCATTCCTTCCTTGTCCATTCCCCTTAACCCTTCAGTATTCTACCTAATATGAAGCTGTGCCATATGGTCCATGCTGCCTGGCCTTCTAAAAAAAAAACCGTAGTGATTATTTTATTTTATTTTATTGCAGGTGAGTATCGGGGGCCAGGTGATGAAGGTGAGCTGCGGTGTGGATCATATGGCGGCCATGGTCAAGGAGATTGTGTGATGGCTGCACAATGTTGTTTCTGTATAATAAAACTTCGATTACTTCTTGTGTTTCTTCTTGTTTGTGTATCCTTCACTTTCCTATTCTTCATATCTTTCCTTTCGTGGAAGTTCCCCTCTCTCTCTCACCGAGTCTCACGTGTGATAAAATTATGGGCTATCTGTTTGCGTATGTACAAAAGTTGAACATAAGCAGTGATGTGTTTGTAGTTATCACTTAAAACTACCACGTATTCAAAACATCATTGAACGCCGAAGGATTAGCATTTAATGTTATACGGGAAAAGGATTTTTTTGTGTGTGTGTGTGTGTGGCGTAGAGACGGGTATTTGTGATGAAACATTAGTTTTTTCATTTAGTTTTTGGGGTTTTATGAAAATGCTTTAGTCTCCCCTAACCTCAGACACATCTGTAAAGAGGGACACTATGACAAAATATACTGTCGCATTTCCGTAGGGTGAGGTTTATATGGATTATGTATAGTGCCATAACTTATCGCAATATTAATTTATTACATATCATACTACTGGAAGTACTTAAGATGTCATTGGTAATGATAATGTAGAAACGGGAAATTCAATTCGAGTTTTTTTTAGATATAGAAAGAAAAACTATAGAGATCATACAAAGTAATTCTTTGATTTCCTTCACCCCACTATCAGCATATGAGAAGTGTGGCATGTTTCAATCCCTCGTGAGTATCAATCATGCGGATTCATGCCACGAGATGCCATGCTAGCCTTATTTTAGATGTTGAAAGAAACAAAAAATCATATGGTTAGATAACCTTTTGCTGAGTGTTACCTAGGTCTATTAAATTTTATGCAGTGTATATGTCAAAATGTATATGAGACTGAAAATTTTGGGGACCCGTAATGCGGCGGTAAAAGCCTTCTGATGTTAGGTATGTGTATAACTGGGGAGAATATTGTGGCAGTGAAAGTATTCTTGGAGAGAATGTGGTCTATAAGATGTAGATATTAGTGCTGTATGTTCGGTAATGTGTGCCCTTGTCATCTTTACAGACACTGCCGCTATAAAGGCGACCCTCCTATTTCTCGACGTCGAGTAGAGTCAAGATCAAAATTATGATCGGGAAAGCGAATACAGTACAAGGCTTTACACCCAATCAGAGACTACATAAGAACGCAAAACAGATGTTAGCCAATGGTAGAGAGAGTTGCAGGCGGGATGGGCAGGTGGCGGCCAATGAGCGCGCAGGTTGGCCGAGGTGTATGAGGCGGCAGGCGGCGGAGTGGGGAGGAAGAGCAAGAGCCGAGTGAAGGCAACATCAGGGAAGGGGCAACACCCGTATCACCACCCATATTCCAGCCACACCACCATGGCGGACCCGGAGACACAATCACAGCCTGAAGAACAACCCAAGGCTCCTGTTAAAGAAAAAGAAGTCCTTGGTAAGAGCTGGAACATTGAGAAATAAGTGATGAAGGCGTGGTAATGGAGGCAGGAGGTGTGGGTGCCGGCAGCCATCACGAGCATGTGCAGCACGTGGCGCTTAACTCCACACTTCTCAGCACTTACCCCTGACCATACGGCTCCACAACCTATTATTATGTGGGCTATGGCAGTTCCAGAGGCCATACACGTGCATGAGGTGAAAGTGATATTCTGGCGGGACTTTAATCAGCTGATAGTTCGGGAGGTGCTGGCGACACGGACCGCCGACACTGGCAAATTAATGCGAGTTTTAGTACCTAGTTGTGATATACGATAATTTGATCATACTCTGGGGATTCCGCTTCTATCTCATTTGGTCAATCTTTACTTAGAAGCATGAATACCTTTGCATTTACTACGTTTTTGTCCAGGTGTGCGATTATGTCACTGGAATAATTACGGGGCCTGTTGGTTGCGCGCCAGTTTCGGGGAAGAAAGGGTGACGCGGATTGCAGGTTGACGTAATATAATTTGGTGCACGTGGCTTTGTGTGCAACAAAGTCTTAATTCCACTGCATTAGAAGCGAACGTAAATTTTAGGGATATTGGCATTGGTGGAATTGATAAACAAGGTTGAGGTATTGTTTTTAAAGCAATTACCAGGTGAAAGTTGTTACCGATGTGTGGGTGGCCTGGCTATCGCAGATGGCTGACAGATAAAGCATAGTGGTATCCATGACAGTCCAGTCACATGAAGGATCAGCCTCACTAGAGTAGACAATCGTTATCGGGATTGGACAAATCACACTACCTTTGCAACTACAAAATGCCGCTAAATTTACGGTTTAGTTCATCCCACGATTTCGAGGCCAAAACTTCGTTTTCCTGAATAGTTTAGATGTGCTTTGAATGAGTGGGATATTATTTTGGTAGTGTACTTTCAAAAGTCCTATGATTCTTACCTAAATCATCGTGTAGATTTCTTCATTCTGAGTATTTTGAAACTTATTTCCCATGTCGCAATTGAATAATAAGGCGTTACATGTACTACCGAAAATCTACCGTTATTTAGCTAGAAACGGTTAAGTTAGGTTAAATCAGATTAGGTTAGGTTAGAGGTGGGGTTTGGTTTAGAAACAGATATATAAAAAAAAATTACTGCTGTGCGAAGCGGAGCAAGGTTTGCGGGGCGGGCACCCCCCATACCTGTAAACAAACGTTAATTTCCGACAAAAACGATTGCCAGATTCATTCAAAACGGTACATTTCTAGTGTTTGCCCATACTCTCCCACTTCCCCCCAAACAAGTTTGGGGACCTGTGGGAATGCGGGGATTTCGGGTGGGGAACAAATTATGCGTCGGAAACACGTTATTTAAAGTAATCATCCAGACCCAATTTTGTTTTGCCTAATTATGTTGAATGTACATTCGAAACATCTAATCCACCAAAAATAATTGATTTCCAGGCCTTATTTCCGTAAAAACACGACTTGTAAAAAGCGCGCGAATTTTTTTTTATTCCCTCCAACAGGACTACGCATGTTATTGATGACGTCACGAGAGGAACGCTCCAATGTAAACAACACTCGTCTGCCTCTGTGAGACCTGTCGGCAAATGTTATGATGAGCGATTGTACTTCGGTGTCAGACAGTGAATCTGTCGCTGTGATGGATCTAGAGTACGATGCTCAATCTGAGACTGAACTAAATGACGCTGCTCGCGTATATGAGGAAAACGAACATCAGATTGTGATGGACCCAACCCTATATAATGTTTGAGCCAGAGTACGAGGTGGATGAACAGGTGTTAGCGGAGCCTGCTGAGGTTCAACACTACTACACACACAAACACTACTACACACACACAAACTACTACACACACACAAACTACTACACACTCACAAACACTACTACACACACAAACACTACTACACCCACACACAAACACTACTACACACACACAAACACTACTACACACACAAACACTACTACACACACACAAACACTACTACACACACACAAACACAACTCACACACACACACACTACACAACACACAAACTACTACACACACACACAACACTACTACACACACACACAAACACTACTACACACACACACAAACACTACTACACACACACACAAACACTACTACACACACACACAAACACTACTACACACACACAAACACTACTACACACACACACAAACACTACTACACACACACCACACAAACACTACTACACACACACACAAACACTACTACACACCACTACACACACACTACTACACACACACAAACATACTACACACACACACAAACACTACTACACACACAAACACTACTACACAAACACTACTACACACACACAAACACTACTACAGACACACAAACACTACTACACACACACAAACACTACTACACACACACAAACACTACTACACACACACAAACACTACTACACACACACACTACTACTACGCACACACACACAAACAAACACTACTACGCACACACACAAACACTACTACGCAGACACACAAACACTACTACACACACACACACACACACACACACAAACACTACTTAACACTACTAACACACACACACCACACAAACCTACTACACACACACAAACACTACTACACACACACAAACACTACCACACACACACACACAGCAGCGCGGGAAGAGGAGCCTTCCTTTTGTTACGTCACCGAGCCGTGGCGCATCGTCTGCCAGTTGCCAGCTGCGTTTTCGAAGCTTGGGGAATTTACAAATTTTGATTGCGGATTATTAAAAAACGGCTGACTGGATGCAAAAAGTGACAACATATTGTTGATACACTCGATAATGGCTATACTCTTAACTACATCAAATCAGGAATGATGAAATGGTCTGGACGATTACTTTTAAGAGATGTGTAGGGAGGGTAAAATTTGTTTGCCTAACCAAAATTAACCTAGCCTAGCGGGGGGCTTGGCCCACCGATAACCTAACCTACCCTAACCAAATCTATCCTAACCTAGCGGGGGATTGGAGGGGTTCTCGACACTTCGGTCATCATTCTGTGAGGATCGTCAGGTTCACACGTCTCTGGACTCAGAAGAAATCCAATGAATTTTCCCTAGATCTAGGGAATTTTTTCAACACCCCTAAAGCGGGTATCACACGAGGCGTTTCGTCGAACCAAACAGGCATTTAGCTTGACTTGTTTGACAACACATCTAGCACAGGGTTGGGCCAACCGCTTCACCCAACCATAACAAACAAAGATTAAGCGATGACAGCGGGAGGCGCGGAGATTTGTTGTTAATGTTTTAACTTTAGGGGCATATATATACGTAGCTACTGGTGATGAAAAGGGAGGAGGTGATTGTTAGAAGAGAACAGCGACAGATGAAGACGCGTTCATGTGGGCTAAATGGGTTATAGTGGACGAGAACTGCGCGGTCACTACCGCCGGTTAAGGTTAGGTTAATATCCTCAATATTCTCGTCAGGGGGTAGAAGGGGACGGAGCCCCTCCCGTTAGAAGGTTAGGTTCGGTTAGGTCAGGGTAATCATTTCATCCCAGTAGGGCGTGGCAGAGCCCAAAATTGAGTGGCCGGCCGGCCGCCCGCCACAGGAGGTTTCCGGAAAATAAAAATATCTATCTAAAAAAGCACCAATTTTTGGCCAGGTAAATGTTTACAGTAGGACCGAAATTCCCTACACAAATGGGAGTGTGGTTTCTGTTCACCTTAATTGATTCTAAGAAACATTTTCTCATATGAACTTCCGTCGCAAATCACTACTTTCGGAGATATGAGACATACTTAATAGGAAGGAGTGTATATGAGATATGAAAATTAAACTAACCTAACCCCACCTTTAGACTCACTAATCTAACCTAATCCACACTTTAACCTCCATAACTAAAGCCAAATCCTCATTAAAAAGTGTCCGCGGCAAGGGAAGAACAGAGGCGATGCAGGTCACAAAAGGAAGAAGAGTGAGGCGGACGTAAACACTTGTCTCGGCTCCCTATGAACAGCATGGTTTTATCTCCAAAAGTAATTATTTGCGACGGAAGCTCATAGAGAGAATGTTTCCTAGAATCCAATAAGGTATACAGAAACCACACGCCCAATTGTGTAAGGAATTTCGGTCCTAGTGTAAAATAATACCATATGTAGTCAGTCTCAGAAAAGGACCACGCAGCCCTCGTCCATTTTACCTGATCTTGATATTACAGGTGGCCTTTGAACCGGCTGCTCCTGTAGAAAAAGAGAAAAAAACACAAAAGGGAAACTGAACAAAACAAAACTACATGCAAGCATGCAGTTCTATTGTCTTTCTCATACACCACATTCTCTCCAAACTCTTTCAGTCTCAATCTTCCGTCCCCTTGTCTCACCAGTCATCACACAGTCCCAGCAGCAATAACATCCATTCTCTTCCTGTCCTTTCAACCACCTCATTCATTTCATATCCCATTTCAGTCAAAACCACACGCATCATTTCCATTCTCTCCCCGTTATACTTCTCAGATCTCATATTCTACTAGTAATCATTCTACCGCAAATTGTAAACACATCAAATCAGCTTCATATTTCTGAAAATCTATCACATATATAATATAGACTGATCTGTATTAATTTTCCTGTAATGTATTATATGATGGTGTTCATTTCAATGCTTAATAATTGCGAACACCATTTATAACTTACAGAAAAAGTATAGACTTATTTTGACTCCAGAGTATGTTCGACGAAATGTGCAACATTTTGTATAATTTCACAAAACCATTTCATCGAACAAGTTCGGTGAAATGACCCTCGAAGTTCGACCAAACGGTCCGACGAAATGCCCCGTGTGATAGCCGCTTAACTCAAAAGCTATGCGGTTGCCACACATATTTTGTACCCCAGCCAAATATCCCGCATTCCCTTAGGTCCCCAAGCTTGTTTTGTGGGAGAGGGGGAGTATATGGGCAAACACTAGAATAATACCATATTTTTTTGGTAAAGCTGCATAAGCACTGCTCCAAGCTTATCTGAATGACATTACAGTAGCATATAGTACACCTACTGTACTTCATATATGCAAAGGTTCCAGTGTGCGGTCAGGCCTGTTTATACCACACTACTTGTACAAAGTCTGAGGTGCCTGAAAAATTCAAAGTCCATAAACGCAAACGCTCATGGAGAGGATTACGGGGAGTGGGGGGGGGTCCAGGAGGCTAGGAGGAGGTTAACTCCTTCACGCCCAGATCTTTCCTTTGCTATAAAAAATAGTTGTGCCATAAAATTACAAAAAAGTAACTGAATGTACCAAATTAGCTAGTGGACAAGGATACTAAACAGGTCATATCTATAAAATATTGCTTATATTCACTAAAAATCGTCATATGGTTGTCAAATTACAATGGAAACGGGGGGGGGCACTCAGTAGAGCGCATACCTCTGCCCGAATATTTCATAATATATATATATATATATATATTAGGGTGGTCCAAGAAGAAGGGGTAAATTTTCAAAGTGCACTGGTCCTTTCTCCACACCGCTGCTTTTTTTCGTGTTGCATTCCTCTCCTTGTGTGCAAAATTTCATCGCGATACAATGATATTTAGAGGTCGTCCCATCATCTCACTTTCTATCATAGGATTTAACCCGGAAAATATCACATACCCGAATTGGAGCACTACCCGACATCACAGACCCAAATGGTGTCGATTTCTGAATTCTCCGGGGTTGATAATCCCATAGACCACATTTTATCAACTAAAAACTGATATGCAGCTGTCTGAATGCTGAATTTCATTATTTGGTTTTCACAGTAAATTTTAGGGGTAGGCCATACCCTGGTTAGGGTACTTCTAGTAGAGATAAAGCAAAATGGTTCGCATTTTTGAACTCTGAAGGGTCGATTTACACATAGAAGTGGTTTCATCGACGCTGATTTATTGACAATTCACAAAATATTGCCAAAAAAATCGTTTTCCTATAGGAAAATAGAGAAATTGAAATTTTCTGTCATATTTTGCAGGTTTTAGTATATAAATGAAATATGAAAGCATTTCTTCGTGTAAATCGACCCTTCTGAGTTAAAAAATGCAAACCCTTTTGTTCTATCTCTATTAGAAGTACCCTAACCAGGGTATGGCCTACCCCTAATTTACGGTATGAAAACCAAATAA
This sequence comes from Chionoecetes opilio, assembly GCA_016584305.1. Taxonomy (NCBI): domain Eukaryota; kingdom Metazoa; phylum Arthropoda; class Malacostraca; order Decapoda; family Majidae; genus Chionoecetes; species Chionoecetes opilio. Next base: position 406,623 of record JACEEZ010014259.1, on the reverse strand, counting down.
TGGAAATCAGCATTCAGACAGCTGTATATCAGTTTTTAGTTGATAAAATGTGTATGGGGTTACAAAACCCCGGAGAATTCAGAAATCAACACCATTTGGGTCTGTGATGTCGGGAAGTGCTCCAATTCGGGTCTGTGATATTTTCCGGGTTAAATCCTATGATAGAAAGCGAGATGATGGGTCGACTTCTAAATTAAGGTTTATCGCCATGAAATTTCATAGGCTTGTAACCTATGGGTAATGGACAAAAAATAACCTTGTGGAGGAATAAAAGTAGAAAAATATTTTTGGTGGACCACCCTAATATATATATATATATATATATATATATATATATATATATATATATAATATATATATATATATATATATATATTGGAACCTTTGCATATATGAAGTACAGTAAATGTAATATATGCTGTTGTAATGTCATTCAGATAAGCTTGGAGCAGTGCTTATGCAGTTTTACCTTGACCAATACTCTTCTGACCCATCCCCCTCCGACCCCCTTTTGTGTTATTTTTCATTTCAGACAGGTGTTGTAGGGGTTAGAAATGCTACAAATTGTCAGATAAAGTTGAGAACGGTTATAACTACGTGCCTTGTAATGCATTAAACTGCAGTCGAACCTGATTAAAATAAAAATTGGTACGTGAGGTTAGGTTCTATTCACTTCTTTTTCTTATTCACATTTTTACTCGTTTTCCCTGATTTTCATAGCCCTCCCCACCACTATCGGGGGGTCAAGATTGTCATTGTCATATTATGGTTATTATTCATTTGCATAACTAAAGAGGCTTCAAAACACTCAACGTAACTATAAAACTATCAAATGGGAGGAAAAACCCACCAAACATAGGAAACTGCAATAAAGGTAATATTTACCCGAGTTCATCTTTACTTCAGAAGGATCACATGAACGATCACATAGATCAGGTTGGCTGCATAATTATGCTTATTGTTGCATGGTGCAATTAACCACTTATTCCTGTTATGGAAGCTACTGTGTTGAAGAATCTCGTAGCAAAGATCATAGAAGAAAACTATCTGAATATTATTTCTAACTAAACCTAACCCGGGGGGTCAAGCCCTCCCCTTGCTTGTTTGGGCTAGGCTCCCCTTCAGATATAAGTGGTTTTACCGAAAAAACAAAATCAGACCGTTAAGAACACCAAAATTTATCAGAAAATATAGTTTCGTAGTGCTACTTAAAGTAGCGTAATCTTGAGAAATCAAAGAATAGTTTGACACACTTATGGCGAAATGAATGATTAGAAATCAGTAAATATCTTAAATATAAATCTTTACCCTTATGATCTTTTAGCATTCACACACTTATTGCATGTGTGTTGGCATATTTATTATTCTCTCCCTCCCTGGTCAGTATTTTGCCATCTGCATTGATGCAGTGTTGAATGTGAACAGTAGACTTGTCAACTGATACAGTAGAAACGTCTTTGGTGTGGATGATAGTGAAAAGATCTTCAAGATTACAGTGATTGAAAGCGGGATGTTTATACCTAGATATGTCACAAACTGTATGAGCATGGGAAGAAATTTAGTTGAGTATGAGAGAAGGAACGGGAACAGATGAAGGGGAAGAGTGATGTCGCAGTTATTTAAAGTTACATTGATACTTTGCATTCTGAGGATATATTATGTTATACTGTATTACATTATGCGCTATACAGTTCCTCCCGGGAACTGTATAGCAGTAATAGAGGTGTCAAATGATAAGAATGAATCATTGTCTACCCAGGTTGAATTTCTTGGGCAATTTGAAAATTGTATATGATAATGGGAAATTTCTTTAAAGCATTAGTATCCATCATGCCATATCTTTAGTCAGCAAATGGGTTTATATGCCCATTTTGTGTTACAGATATGGTAGAACAAGACCTCTCAGTGTTTTCTGTAATGACTGTCGTTCTGACGGTTATGCAGTTCAAACAGTGTTGGTCAGATCCCGAGAGTTGGTGCCCATGTTTGTCGTAGGTTCCTTAGTATGGGATCATACATATTTTGATCATTAAGTATCTAGATTCTTAGCACTACAGCAGCAAGGCTTCCTAACACTCAGGGAACCTTTTCCTCCACAGCCACCAAGGTAACCGGTACTGTGAAATGGTTCAACGTGAAGAGTGGCTATGGCTTCATCAACAGACATGACACCAAGGAGGATGTATTTGTCCACCAGTCTGCCATTACTAAGAACAACCCTCGGAAGTATGTGCGATCAGTAGGGGACGGAGAAGAAGTTGAGTTTGACGTAGTGGTCGGAGAAAAGGGCAACGAAGCTGCCAACGTCACCGGCCCCGGCGGGGAAGCTGTCAAGGTGAGAGGCTGGGACCCTATACCTGGTGCAGCATAAACCTTAGTCAAGTGCCCAGTGTAGTATAGTGTGAAGAAGTCATTTGTTCGGGACCAGGCAGTGGCAGTCTATATCAACCATACATGATGGATGGTGTAAGGTTTGTTGGTGGTGATGGATGAGGTGGTCATGCTTATTTATTGGGCCACTCCCAATTGTTTGTGTGCGATAATGGTGTGAAATGGTTCCAGAGTTGTGAACCTCACCAGGATACATTGTATGTTTGGAGATGTGGCTGTGTAAACCAAAGGTCAAAGGATACAGCAGTGAAATTTGCTAAGTAACCTTGGTAAAAGATCACACCCAGATATTGATATTGAAATCGATTTTTTACAACTTTTACATAATTAGAAATTATGAAAATATAGGTCATACAAGAACAAACGATTTCCAGTTGCAAAAACTAAATGTGAATGTAAGGCAGTGATGAATCTTTGAATATATCAACCCCATGTCTTCTTCCTAAATTAAGAGATGCCTTTGCAATCCATAATGTTTAAATTTGTTGTCAAAAATCTTTTGATATATATGTGTATATTTACTATAGTAAATATACACATATATATATATATATAAATAAATAAATAGTAACAGTTACTATTGTATAGGCGACATCCTCAAGGCTTAGCATATGTATGGTCCCGTGGTGAACTCCCAAATGTCATCATCGTGGCAGAGTAAACAAAGGTCACCAGCCAACTCCAGCTTTTCTGAAGGCATGCTCTGAGCTTTGGAGGTCATCCATATTTCAAGTTCCCTGAAGAGATGTTTTCAAGCTGGCTCATTGGATTTGCGCATTTATGTTTGGCAGACGAGTTTAGTTACGTCAAAGAATAAGAAATGAGATTTTCTGCAGTTGAATTTACTGAGAATCAAGATTTGAAATTTTCAGGTATACATTTGATTAAGTATTAATATGTTACTCCCATCGCTGTCACAAGCCTTCAAGTTTTATTGTTGTATGGGATAATTGATTTTGCAATTTGTTCTAAGTATTCTCATCATATACAATACAGTATAATTGACATTGAATGGCATGATGTAATGAAGCTGTTTAGTGCTACTATTGCACCTACTAATTCAAATATTATGAGGGTAGCAGAAAACTATTTCTGGGAACATTTGTCAGTATGAAAGCTTCTGAAATATGCTAACATTGTCTACATTTTGAAATAAGATAAAGTTTTGTGTATAATGCATATAAGATTAACAACTAATGAATAATTGAATATAATATATATGATAACTGCATTCTTTTTGTTTACAGCCCGATGTCCAATACCGTAGAGCTACATGACACTATACTTCCGCAGGGGTCGCCTTATGCTCATGACAGTGATGTTCCCATGCAGGGGTCCCCCTATGCAGCTGACCGTCGCAGGGGCTACCGCCGTCGCTACTACCGCCGAGCAGCACCAGGCGAAGAAGGGGAAGTGGTAGAGGAAGGAGGAGACTATGTTCCCAACATGAGGGGCAGGGGGCGCGGCGGTTTCAGGGGCCGTGGCCCCCGCCGCTTCTACCGCGGCCGCTTCTTTGGGCGTGGACGCGGCCGAGGGGGAGGGAGAGGTGCATTTTACCCAGGGTTCAATGACTATGAGGTCGATCATGCTGAGGTCCATCATGAGGACCTTCATGAGGATGATATGTCCATCAGAGGACGCGGAAGAGGCCGTGGGCGTGTGAGGGGTCGGGGCGGACGTGGGCCCCGTGGCTACTTCCGCCGGTACTATGGAGGAGGGGCTCCCCGCCCCCAGTATGACCAGATGGCACCCCCACCGATGTCAGATGACGCCCCGCGGCGTAGGTTCCGCCGGGGTGGGCGTGGCCGGGGCCGTGGAGGCCGTTACAATGGCACACCAGAAACCAGGGTACGTGTTTCTTTCAAGGGGGGCGGTGTACTGTGATTCAGGAGTGTGAAAGCATTACGCTTAGCCCTTGCTCAGCACAAGAGATTATTTATCTCAAAATCCTAATTTTTTATAGGAGTGCAGATTGTGATGCATACAGTGAAAATGCAGTAGCCTGTAATACCTTCCTATCGCTGGAAGGATTGCCAAGCTGGTAAATATGCCTTTAGTAAAGATTTATTTACATTTCATATGCTGTGTTGAATCTCATTGTTAGTATGTTGGAAGTGCAGATTTATAACTAAGCAGCCTGGTGGCATGGGAATGGGAGTTCAATTTCAGACCATTGTGCAAGTCGTCTTAGATATGGAAACTAATATGTATTGGCAATTTGTCGTTTAAGCCAATTTCCATTTTTCCCAGTTTCATACCATTTTTGCGTGCTGCGTTGTATAACTAAATCTGAATCCTCATTAGGATAGTATCGATTCACTCAGAAACAAAAACAAAACACTGAAAATTAGTGCAAAGGATTCCATATTAGTGAATGTGGTATCTTCAATAATTTTGGCCTTACAATTTTTCTTGGACCATCACTGCCACACAAACTCAACAGGACTATGATGTTTTGCTGACTATTTCTTCAGTAAAGGTTTTTGTAAAAGCATCAAAGATGTCAATTAGAGCAAGGGCTTTGTGTGTAATTTAATATGCAGAGTGAATCCACAGGTTAATGAAGTGAGAACGTGTGCGGCTGATGTTAATACGGTGTAGAGATTTAGGATAGGTCAATGTTGAGAATGTGATGGAAGATCTCTCCTTTCCTCAGGCAGATGTAGCTGCACTTTCCACTCTGTGTAGAAGATGTAGATATTAACACTGGCATGTTATATCTGGAGTCCATCCCTTAGACTAAAGCATGTCCTCATAATGCATGTTTGCCTTACAGACGTCGGAAACGCAGACACAGGTAGCAGCTGAGGGACAGAAGGCAAGTTTATCCTTCACCATTTCCCTTACAGCCAGGCTGCATGGCTAGCCATTGCAGAGTTTGTGGGGCTCTGAAAATGTGTTGGATTAGTTTGTAAAGTTTTTGGTGTTCCAGCTTTTGAAGAGAAATTGAAGGCAGTTGAGTGGCAGTTTTTTAAAGCTGTTGGAATTTTAACTAGTGATATACCACTGAAATTTCACTCTAGATTAGTATACCAAAATGTTCGAGATGAATGGAGATTAGGTATGCATGATTTTATTGGGAAATTTTAAATGTTTATCGATGTTCCTGTTCTGATGGGGTTTTGTGCCACCCCACACGTTGGGAGAAGGCCTTATGTGTGTATGACATTTTCCTGCCCTTGTTATTGATCATTTATTTTTTTCAGTGATGTTTTATGTAACAAATCTGCCTTAAAAATTTTTAGGACGGATGTAGTGGAGTGATTTGATTCATAATGCAGTTTGTTTCATAGTCAATCAGTCATCCTCAAAGGCATTCCATTGAATCAAAATCAAGATTACTTGTTTTCCCTGCTGCTCCTTTGCAAGAAATTTAAATTTCAATTGAATTGGTCTATTGCTGAAAATCCCCTGGATGCTTTAAGGAGATTCATTACCATTTATTTGCAAATATGGATGCAATCAGTTGAAGCATTAACTTTTCTATTACCGGTGTTGGCAAAATTATCATTAGCCACTTTTTATGCTGTCACACATTTTGTAGAGTTTGAGCCATGAACAATTATCAAATGAAGTTTTGTGTATCAAATTCCAAATTAGTACATCAAGAGCTGGAATACTAAATCCACCTTCCTTAGTGCTTGTAGGCAATTAGTATTGCTTAGATGATTATATGCAATGCTTTTAGATTAAGGCTTTTGCATGTGCTTTTCAGCCTGAAGTGTCCGAAGACCGTAAAGACATGACTGCACCGGAAGGAGAGCAGCATGAAGCTCGTACTGAAGTGGTGGTAAGCTTGGGCTTCCTGGCTTCTCATTTCATGGCCTTATTGTCCTACATTTTAGTGTAGGAGATTTTTTTTTTTTTTCCAGACTGGAATGGACTTACTAACTCATACCCTTGGCAAAATGAAGTAATATACTTCTTCAAAGACTAAAGGAATTATTGTTTTTGCTAATTCTTGAGTTCTGAAAAGTTATATTTGCCTCCATGATTTGGACATTCATGCATATTGCAGTTGATAAAATGTTTTTATTTCATTGTCCACATTCTTAGTTACACTTATAGCTATGGGGGCAATATAATCTTTTAGTGCTTTTTTTTTATTTTATTTTATTTTATTTTTGGGTGCTGTGTTTATAGTTGAAAGATTCCATTATATATACATTGTGTGTGTGTGTGTGTATACGTATATCCCTAAGGTATGATTGCAATTTGCTATTTAGATGAATGTTGTCATTGCTGTTCAAAGTAATGTTTGTTACTGTAAAGCCAGTCATGAATTTATTGTTTTATTTTTATTTTTTATTATGTTACCATGTTTAACATGGATATTTATCGCCTGCAGGGAGAAGCCCAGCAGTCTGGTGGACAGGAAGGTCCAGCACCCGCTGCCCCCCCGCCTCAGCAACCCGTGGAGAATACTACTGCTGAAAGCTCAGCATAAGTCATTACCCAGTCTCTTCCCTCAAGCCATGCCACCAAAGCTAAGAAGTCCTGTTTGAAAGGTAGTTGTAATCTTAGAATGGCACAGACTGGTGTTGAAGATAGATTACATCTACTTTAAAATGGGTCAGTAATATAAGGGTGGGTCAGGTCCCTATTGGGTAACGCCCCCCTCCCCCAGCCCCAACAAGACCAGCAGGGATCTGACCCACTGCCAGGGACCCCCAGTGGCAAACAAACCACCGAGACGGAAGAAAGGGACTTGAGTAATGCAGAGTAGCAGCCGATGACAACCTGCTGCTGCTCCCGGTTACCAGAAAGTCGGCTCTAACCACACAATGAAAGATATACACGCTTGTCCTCGCTCCGGGTCCGGTAATAAAGAGGTCACAGTGCAGAACAGAAACACCCACGGTTCAGGGTTGGAGTCACCGTCAAGATGGCCCTTTCTTTGTCACGCAACACCACCGATGAAGCCAGATAACCAGTACTAAGAAATGTTTAGTCTGTGGGTGGGGAACGAAGCACACTTAACTAACTAACATAAAATTCGTGTATGATTACAATGGGTGGTAAAATATACATATAAGTAACTTACAGCATTCATCATCATGAAGTATTCTCTCAATTGTTCCACGTCCAAGGTGCTGAGGTGTGTTTGTTGCTGGCGGGGTTCCACCAAAAAAAGTGTAAAATCACAAGAATTAAACCTCGTGCACATGTTTAATCATGAAATCACCCCTTTAAGTAGGTCCTACAACCAGCCTGGGATGTTACAATGCTGCCACTTGACCAGATAAACCCTGTTGTTAAATTGAATTCTATGGTTTTATTGGAAATTTGTCGATGGCAGATATGATTGTAGGAATTCCTGTATTGTCCATGTCCTGAGGTAAATGTTTTGGGGTGCATCAAATGGATTTCCACAAATGTCTTTTAAAAAGTTAATTACCAGCTTGTCAGCTTGGTATGGGCAATAGCAGATGGAAATTGTTTTCTGTTTTACTTATTGAGCATTAAGTCATTGGCAGTTATTTTTGGAAGACCCTATTTTGACACTTTTTCTACATAAATTTTGTAGGAAATTATTGTGCCACAAAACATGTGCATTTGCAATAAACAAATAAAATCTATAAAAATTTGAATTAATGTTTTAATTTATGTGGCATGTAAACAAAGGTTGGATGCGGTAAACTGTAGACTAATATATACAAATTAAATATTTTGTCATCCATAATACAAGGATGCCTATAGGTTTCTAGGAAAATAATTTGTCATGGCATGTCTGGCACATATACCCTTTTTTTGGCATTAAATGAGTCAAATCAAATAATTCACACAGTTCGACTTGTTTGCAATGCTGCATTGAAATAGCCATGCAGTTGTCTTTTTTTAAGGCAAGAAACTTTAACAACCGACAATATTACAAACTGCAGCATTGCTGTAGAGTTTACAACCTGAACAAGAACAAACGGAAGCTACAAAAGGTCTGGAACTGGGAAGCATACTTATAGTTTTAAGTTGAAACCAAGAATAATAAATATAAAGGGATCAGGAGAAATGACGAAAGGTGAAGAAAGCTCTATTAATGGAGTTTTAGCAATGACATGGTTACTGTACTGTTGAAGGATAACCTAAGGAGGAGCCAATGAGTCAAACAAGTTCCTCGAATATAGGTGCCATATGACCTCTGATGTCTGGCACATTTCCCACTTTTTTGACATTAAATCGATCAATCCTGGAATATAGAGTAGGGAATAGTCGCGAGGGAAGTGTTTACAGTAGTTTGCTGATTAATTAATGGCAATGTTACAGCAATCCCCCTATCCAACCCCAAGCTGCTTTCTTTTGAGATTGCTGTTTAAGGGGGGGGGGCTGTAGCTTGTGGTTGGATGGAGGGATTGCTGTTTAAAGGTGGGGGGGGGGGCTGTAGCTTGGGGGGGGATTGCTGTTTAAGGGGAGTAGGGGTGCTGTAGCTTTGGGGTGGATGGGGGGATTGCTGTTTAAAGGGGTAGGGGGGGGGCTGTAGCTTGGTGGTGAATGGGGAGATTGCTGTTTAAGGGGGGAAGGGCTGTAGCTTAATGGTGGATGGGGGGATTGCTGTTTAAGGGGGGGCTGTAGCTTGGTGGTGGATGGGGGATTGCTGTTTAAGGGGGAAGGGGCTGTAGCTTGGGGTGGATGGGAGGATTGCTGTTTAAGGGGAGTGGGGGGGGCTGTATATCTTAATGGTGGATGGGGGGATTGCTGTTCAAGGGGGTGGGGGGTCTGTAGTTTTGGGGGATTGCTGTTTAAAGGGGGGGGGCTGTAGCTTGGTGGTGGATAGGGGATTGTTGTTTAAGGGGGGGGGCTGTAGCTCAATGGTGGATAGAGGGATTATGTAGTTCAAGGGGGGTGTTGGGGGGAGGCCGTATATCTTGGTGGATGGGGGGATTTGTGTTTAAGGGGGTGGGGGCTGTAGCTTGGTGGTGGATGTGGGGATTGCTCTTTAAGGAGAGTGGGGGGGGACGGGGGATGGCTTTTTAAGAGGGGCGGGGGCGTTCAGTAGCTTCATGATGGATGGGGTGTTACTCTTCAAGGGGGTGTGGGGTAGCGGGGATTCGCTGTAGGGCGGTGGTGGATGAGGGGTCGTCTTTTGGCGCTACGTTCATTTCTTATTCGTTTGATGTTTTTCTTGATGTCAATATAAAATATCTCCTTAAGATCAGCCATCAGCCTCTGAGTTTCTCGCCCAACGATATTTTTGGTAAGGAAAGAATTCAATTTTCTTTTGAAGAAATTTTTCTTCTTCCCTTTGGGCGAGAGTTGACCCGCCTTGACCGTTACCGCCAGGTCCTGCTGGGCGGGGGTGGGGTGAGGGTGGGAAGCAGGGTGTGGTGGCGTGTGCCATGGGTGTTGGGCGGCGGCCTTTAGTCCTCGAAGGAAACATAGGACACGGAGACACAGCCGCAGACACAACGCGCAGGTAGCTGCGTAGTCCCAGTACGCCCACACCTTGGCCAGGACGAGGCTGGCGACGCCCCACCCCAGGAGGTACTGCGCGGAGAACTCTAGGTAGGCCTCCTGCAGCTCCTGCAGTGTGACGAGGCGGCACTGGTGGTGCCTCAGCGCCTGGCGGTGGGCTAGGCACTGCCCAAGGAAATATCCTTGGCACTGCCCCACCACAGGCACCCAGGCCCGCCAGCCGCCCCGGGGTTGCGGACAAGCCGTGTAGATGTTGTCTACACGGGGTGGCTGGAACATCCCCAGCCACCACAGACCATCGCCCTTCACCCAGTGACGGACGGTCCTCAGGGCTCCGTCGTCCAGAAGGGCGAGGCCCAGGTAGGCCAGGAGGGCCACCCAGCCCACCACCACCACCAGGGTGGACCCCGCGAGGCCCTGGATGGCCCAGCCCGAGGCCTACGTGAGACATATATATCGTAGGACTCGCCCAGCCCCGGCGGCCAGGGTTCCTGTCCGGGGCCTCGGTCACGGCCTCGCAGTCTGAGGGCGACAGACCTGCCCACAGTCTAATTAGACTGTGGACCTGCCCACCATCACCCCCATCACCCACGTTAACAACAGTAATGCAATCGGCATTTTGCCCGTGCACTGTGTCACTCTACAGTCTACACTTTACTAAGGTGCGCCAAACCTGAAGTAACCTCGCATCGCCACAAATACCAAGGTTCCAACATAACTCCTTAGCCCCCAGTCCCACCAAAACACGGACGTTACGTGCTATGGACGTTCACGGATGCTACACGGACCCACACGGTTGTACACGGCAGCTACACGGTAGACCCCGGATAGGCCTCCAACACGGACCATCACGGACCAAAAGTTAAGAGGCTTGCATGCAAGCCTCTTAAAAAATGTCTACACGGATCACCACGGATCGCCAAGGATCTTGGGGGACCACCACGGTGGAACACGGTGCTCCTGCTCGCCACTACGGTGCCTACACGGTGGTTACAAGGATCGACCAAAAATCACGTCCGCTGTTGTTTAGTCTCATTTTGCAAGGCTAAACCCACGGCAGACAACTTTATTGCCAGCAGGGTTCCAAGAGGAAACGCCACTATTTAACTCCTCGGAGGTTGGAGTTAACAAACGTGTAAAACATTTTTTTTTTTTTTTACATCACATATGACAGGTAAGGTGACAACTAGATCATTGGCGCTGATGTGCGTCACTATGAGAAATGTAGATAATCAAAATGGTTGACTGAAGCTCGTCAATCTACTGTAACAGCAAAATATCGAAAAGACTTATATAATCTTTATCTTTACTTTGTAGAATACAAGAGGGTAGGCCTACAGTACACATTATACACTTCAGAAACTAAAGGCTTAAGCTAGGGTGTAATGAGGGCTATTGATATGTTTATGGTAGTGTGATAAGTCTTTTAAGCACCTAATATATCTCTATTGAAATATTTACATTAATTTTTAAACATCCTCAAAGTCAGTTTTAGGTCACCCACACTTTATTCAGCTGTGAAACTTGCATTGTTGCAAAACTATAAAGAAAACTGTCAAACAATCTGACCTTTCATTTCATTCATTCGTCAAACTAAGAACTAATACATCAAAGACTCCATCAATGAGCAAAATCCGATCACGGAAAACAGTAATATGATGACTATTCTGAGAAGTTACTCTTACAGATGCAACATCATAATCGATGAGTGTGATTGATTCAAGAAATTGCTTTAAATTTGACTGATGCCAAAGAGCAAAGACTATACATAGTAGTCTTTGGCCATATTCAACTGAACACCCTCTAAAATATATTTGATCACTTACTAAGAGTATTACCTAGTCTACTAATAGTACCAATGCTGATCTAAGGCAAGGGTTTCAGCATTGCCGTGGTATTCATGGACAGTACGTGGCGTACCCAGAAAATTGAAAAAGGGGGGGATACATATATTTACAATCAATATATTGATTTATTACTATTTATTCTTTGCAAAAAGGGGGGGGCGGGCATGGCCGCATGCCCCTCCCCCCTCGGTACGTCAATGGTCGTGGATAGTGGATACTATTACAAGGACCTTGCATTAAAGTTATTTATCGGAGCCTCCTAATAAGTCATTCAAACGACTCGTCATTTATGTATATAGTACGTGTACATGTACAATATGTACGTACAGTACACAAGAGGAAGAAACTCAAGTAGGTAGCTGTATACACTGAGATAATAATGTTCTAGGAGCTCAATATATAGGCCTACACACGCTCACACATACACAGCCGTTAGTGTTGGAGAGTATACAATCATCTAATCATAGAAACGTGAAAACGGAGCTGCTTTCAATCAGCTGATATGCATGACTAATTAGGTGGATATATAAAAATAACATCACCTGAAGCATGTCATACAGTGATGCCACCTGGCGCCTGGTGGGGAAGTGGGCTGCGCGGGGCGAGTGCGCGCCCACACATTCCAGCCTGAGACTAGTTCAGTTTCAGTACTAGGGGAGCTGCCGGAGGGAGAGGAGGTATGTGTTATGTGTGTGGCTCGGTGTGAGTGTTGACCTTAGTAGCCAAGATGGCCAGCTCGAACAAAGATGATTCGCTCCCGATGGAGCAGCGGAGCAGCCAGATCATACATGTGCGTGCTGACAGTGACAGCGAGCTGGAGGCTCTGTTTGAAGTGGTGCTGAAGCCCTCGAGCCAGGTGCCCCTACAGAAGCCCTTCAAGATGCGTAACCTACCCGCATCCTTCTTCACCCCACCTGCCCACCGCCAGTCCCCTGCCCCTGTGAACCACTCCAGGCAGGGGTCAGCGGACTCCAACTACGGCGGGGACGGCGTGGGCGGCCTGCGAGTGTCGGGCGCCATGTCCCCCAACACCGCCCCTCAACACTTCCGCCACCACTCTTCGCCCGCCTCCCTCCAGCAGACCCTGGCCCAGCAGCAACAACAGCAGCAGCAGGTCGCTCACCACAAACAACAAAGTTATGACCTAAGTGACGACATGAGTAGTAGTCTTCCCCTGGGCTGGGAACAGGCAAGGACTCCCCAGGGACAAATATACTACCTCAAGTAAGTATTTTTGAAGTATTTACATCTCTTTAGTAGTGTGGCGCGCTTGTAAAACTTTGTGTGGCTTTGACAAGACCAGCAACACTATTTATGACATACAACATTGAATGCATGGTGTGACCTGTTGCCTTGTATTTCTGAGCTAGTTTTCCATGGGGTAGGAAAAGCATAGGGAAGAGAGAGGCTCCTATAACATGTATTTCCAGAAGCTAGTCAAGTATTTTATTTTTATGACGTTCGTAAAGCATAAATGTGACGAGTGACCAGACGCTTTCATTATGATGGTGTGGCACTAACAGATAGCAGTGAGAAATGATGTAGTGCGTGTGTTGATGACCTCTTTGACCGCTGGTGGAGGACGAGAAAGGTGATGCACACACCACGCAGTGATCGAGGGCGTGCGGGTGCTGACGCGGCCTTGCACCACACTCGTCAGCTGGGCCGCCTCTCACGCTGGACGCCCGCGACCAACTATCACTGTTCTGAGCGTCAGTTTTCAAGGCTTGATAATCATTTTGGGAGATATATATACGCACTTTTTTATTCGTCCTTATCGTTCCAAGCCTTAGATACTACGCAGATATAGGTAAAGAATGAATTTGCCAGAGCAGATGCATTTTGATATGAACGTTGAACAAGTTATATCAGGTGTATCTGAGGTATCAACAGCTCTGGCGTAAATTATGCAACAATTGGCGATAACCCACACACTCAGGTAACTTAACAACAGATACTTCATGTAAACAGGTTGATAATAAAGTTTTAATTCATCAAGTTGTGAAACATGAAGGTTCGATTTAATTTACGTTTTAGGTTTTTGTGATACACGACCTTGACAAACAAAATATGATGGGTAATGCAAATTTATCGGCCTCAGCAAGTTCATACTATTAGTCACTCATCCTACAAATATGGTGTTGGATTTGCAGACTTGAGGTTGAATTTTTGGCACATAACACGTGGCGGTATGCCGGGATACAGAGGTGCCAGAGGAAAGGCTCAAGAAAGACATTATCGTGGTATTCTATGTTCTGTATGGATCTAAATCCGACAAATCATGCACTTTTTAACGGACAAACGATCCGGAGAACTTGAATTCGAGAATTGATTAAACAAATTTTCCATCGCGATTAGTACAATATAGTTTTTACGAAGGAATGTTTCAGGTAATGACTACTTGGCATCGTGACGTGAAACTCGCGTAGGCGGCAGGGTTGCCGAAGGTTTTGGCGGGAAGGGACAACTTGAAAGTTGTGTTCAGACTGGAGCTCATGTATTGATCTGGCGTGAACACATACCCATTTTTATCCGTGCAAGAATATATAATATTCCAGGCAGATTCCAGCTAAATAGAACACGCAGAAAATGGATGTTGCCTAAGGAATGAGACAATTTAATGACATTGGACTTGTTGCGTGAGGAGCACCAGCCAGGCGTCAGGACTTGCGCTTTAAGGACGCGGCTGTACGCAAGCGCCGCGGGAACCTTTGGCATTCCTGAGGGATAAAAGTTACTGGACTTCAGTGGCACAGGGACAGAGGTGGGGTCCGCCTCGCCGCCTGTCAGTGCCAGCTTGTATGGTTTCTGGTCTCATTCACATTTCCATGATTGGCTGGCTGTAAGCCATCGGATGCACAATGTGCATGTTATGCACGTTATTTGACACTTGGGGATGGTCAGAACGACTCGAGTCTTCTCTTTTTAAAATTTTCATATTTTCGGATATTGTTGCAAATATTCATGTAATTATAGATAAGCAA
>JACEEZ010014259.1:384494-389494 GCA_016584305.1 Chionoecetes opilio | reverse complement strand
ATCATCAACATCGCCTTGTATTGCTGCTATGTGGTAAAAGTCATCTCAAAGGACCAGAAATATATACAATTCCTTTTATTGGGTCGACGCGGAGCCTATGAACTATACAAAGCAATGCAGGTAATCTATAAAAAAGGCCTATATAATATAAGGCCTATTATAGTCACTGTAGGCCTGAGCTCCTTTTCCTCTCTTAAAAAAAAAGAAAAAAAAAAGGCCTATATATATATAAGACCTATTATAGTCACTGTAGGCCTGAGCTCCTTTTCCTCTCTCTCTTCCTCTCCTTCAAGTCCTTTTATTACGCGGTATCTTTCATTATATTCCTCTTCTCTTCCTTTTGCTTCTCCACCTCCTACTTCTCTTCCTCTAATTCCCCTTCCTACTCCTCCTTTTTCTCTGCTTCTCTTCCTCCTATAACTAGATTGGTAAAAAGTAGTCACAGACAGCCACGTTTGGGCCAGTAGGGATGTTGCTGTCTGTTCTTCCTTTGTATTCCTTTGTATTGCTCTGCTCCTTCTCTACCTCCTCCTCCTCTTACTCTCCTTCACGTCCTTATCTTTCGCGGCATCTTTCATCTTAATCTTGTTCTCCTCTTCCTCTTCCTCCTGATCTTTATTCTTCTCTGCTTCCTCGCGATCTAATTTATTCTTCTCCTCTCCTTTCTCCTGATACTCCTCCTCCTGATCCTTCTACTCCTTCTCCTTATCTTTCTTCTTCTCCTCCTGATCTTTCTTCTTCTCCTCCTCCTCCTGATCTTTCTTCTTCTCCTCTTCTTTCTTCTACTCTTCCTCCTCCTGATCTTTCTCCTCCTCCTCCTGATCTTTCTCCTCCTCCTCCTCCTCCTGATATTTCTTCTTTTTATTCCTGATCCTCTTCCTCCCCTCTTGATTCTCCTTTTACTCCTCCCCCTCCCCCTCCTCCGCCTCCTCTTCCTCCTCCCCTTCCCCTTCCTCGTCCTCCTCGTCCTCATGTAACTTGACCTGGCCCGCCATAAATCAGAGCCGTGAGAGGGGTCAAGTGTGAGGGGCGACATTTGCCAGGTGTGTTATAGGGTCAGGAGGGGTCAGGCTCAACACCCTCCTTCCCCTCACCCACTCATTCCCCCCTCTTATTTTTTTATCCTTCCTTTTCTGCCCTCTTCCTCCTCTCCACTTTCCTCCTCCTCGTCCCGGTTGAGAGAGAGAGAGAGAGAGAGAGAGAGAGAGAGAGAGAGAAGAGAGAAAGAGAGAGAGTGTCCTGCTCCTTTCCTCATCTCCTTTTCTTTCCTCCTTCTCGTCCCTGTTAGAGAGAGAGAGACAGAGACAGAGACAGAGACAGACAGACAGATAATATATGTGTATTGGATATGGATGACTTTACTTATTACCTAATTAATGGTTTCAATAAGTGCATGATGGTAATTATGTATGATTTATGCAAGGCTTATAATGTCTGGAGGGGTGAGAACCGCTGTATTTAGTATCGTTATTTATTGTCGTTACCTCGTTGAGATCGTTTTATAATGATAGTATATAATGATGATAATGTAATAATAATAAGTAATGAATAACAATGATAATAATAGTGATAATGATAATGGAATATAGTCTTCAATGATGTCAAATCCCTTTAATTAAACATCGTTCATAATGATACGAAGCACAAACTCATTAAATATTTGTATTTATCATTGATCATAATACACACAAAAAAAGAAAAAAGAATGCAGATAATATGTAAATAAATCTTAAAATATTCATAATCATAATGGCGTGTTAGTAATACTTTAATTTTAGTTTTAAATGCCAGTATGGGTGAATGATAATGTTTAAATACCAGAAAGTGTTGAGGAATACCAGGGATAATGGTGGCGGTAACAATGCCTCGGTTGTGGGGGGGAGGAGGGGGGGGGCGTCTGAATGCCAGAAATTGTTCCCTTAAATGCCGGCACAAGTAACTGTTTTCCCTGTGTATATTATGGTGACATGGTGTTTTGATAGTGGTGATAGTGGCGGTGACAGAACTTTGCAGTCCTACGATACTACAATTTTTTTCTTTTCTTTCCTTTTTTTTCTTTTTGTTTCTCTTCTTTCTTTTTAATTCATTCTTTTTCTATCTGTATCCCTCTTAATTCCTTTCTTTTTCTTTTGTTTTGATACTAACAGACTAACAGACTGTGACAGGACTGTGAATATTCTTACGGTAGTTACTAGAGAATTTTTTCATTCTTTTTTCTTTCCTTTTTTTTTCTTTGCATTTATTTCTAGCTTTCTTCTTTCTTTTTCATTCATTCTTTTTCTATCTGTCTCCTTTTTAATTCCTCTTTTTTTTCTTTCATTTTTTCTTTTCTGCATTTATCTATATTTATTCTTTCTTTTTAATAGATTTTTCTTTTTCGATCTGTCTCTCTCTTGATACCTCTTTCTTTTTTTCTATCCGTTTCTCTTTTCTATCTTTTCCTTTTCCCCTTACTTTTTTTCATTATCTATTTTCTATCACTTTTTCTTTCAATTATTTTCCTCCTTTCTTTCTATATTTGTTTTCTATCTTTCTTTTTCTTTTAATTCCTTTCTTTCTAATTTTTTCTTTGTTTTCTAGTTTTCTTTTTACTTGCTGCTCTTTTCTTTCTTTCGTTCCTTCTTACCTCTATTCTCTCTTTTCTCTTTTGTTGTATACGTACTTTTTTTTACGGTTCCCAAGTGCTATTTTGCTTCCACGGTTCTCCAATGAAGATATATTCCTGTGGTTCTGGAGTGAGAAGTTTCGGTTCTATGGTTTTTGAATGAAATTTTATTTGTAGGGGTTTTAAGTGAAGTTTGTTTCCTTTGGTTCAAGAAGAGGTTGGCAACTTTACGGTTCTAGTCTGAGGGTTGGTTGTTGTGTCTCCAGAGTGAGGTTTTTCTTGGGTTCTAGGGGGAGGTTTTGAGTCTATGGTTCTTGAAGGAGGTTATAGGCGGTGGGGTTGTTTTGACGGGAGGAGGTTTGTAGGGTTGTGGGCGGGGATTTGGTGTGGCTTTTACACTGTGGGGGAAGGAAGAAGAAATTCCCTCACATGAAATATATAGAATCTCTCTCTCTCTCTCTCTCTCTCTCTCTCTCTCTCTCTCTCTCTCTCTCTCTCTCTCTCTCTCTCTCTCTCTCTCTCTCTCTCTCTCTCTCTCTCTCTCTCTCTCTCTCTCTCTCAGTCTCTTTCTCGTTATTATGCATGTAAAGATTTATTTTCTGTATAGTTTGAAATGTTCTTATAGTTTTTCTTCCTTTAGTTATCTTTTAAGTTAGTTAGTTTGCTTGTGTGTGTGTGTGTGTGTGTGTTTGCATTGTAGGAGGAGGCCCTTCCTAACTTTATTTACTCAAACTGTTCTTTTCCCTTTACGATTTATCGCTTGTTGACATAACATTTCCTTATTCTCTTGGGGCTCAAACATCAAGCAAAAAAATGTTGCTAGGCATCTTATTTTGCATTTAAATAGGCCGGGCAACGGGTAGGTGTGTGTGTGTGTGTGTGTGTTGAGGTGATGGAGGACAACCAGAGACGGTGGATGGCATTGCTCCCTTCCTCCCTTCTTCTCTCCCTGTTTTCATGTCCTTTTTTCCCTCCTGTTCCTGCTATCCATCACCTCCAGGTCCTGTTCCGTCACATGTAATTACCTTCCCTCTGTCTTTATGGATTGTTCTCGTTCTGGTCTTGTCCTTGTCGCGTCTCCATTTCCTACGTCGTTCTCGCTCCTTTCTCTTTATTTTCTCTCATGCCCTTGCCGTCCTTCACCTCCTCCTCGTGTCCTACGTGTTCTCCTTCTCCCTATACCCTCTCTCTTGCCACTCTCCCTGTCCTCCCTTGCCCTCTCCTAGCCACTCTCCCTTGCCCCTCGGTCGTCCCTCAACGATTCCTGCCTCTTGGGTTACAACCTGAAAGTCAGCTCTATGTGTGGCGTCACCCTGCCGGCGTCCCGAGGCTCCTGCCCTGCCTGGGTTGTACTTTTAATATTTGTAATTATTAATGAGAGGGAAAGATGAATTGTGTCATGTATTCAGCCGTTTTTGTGGTTCCAGAGAGGGTAGTAGTAGTAGTAGTAGTAGTAAAGTAGTAGTAGTAGTAGTAAAGTAGTAGTAGGGGAGCAGTGAGGGGAGGGCGGACGCGACCTGGGGAAACTGACCCACCCCTTGGACGAGGCGTGGAGGTGTAGGGAGTCCTGGAGCTGGTTTCGTTGAGCCTCGATGATGATATTAGGAAAGTGTCATGAAGCAGTGAAACTTCGAACGGGATTTAACATAAGAAAATAAGGCAGGTACAAGAGGCCGTAAGACCTACGTATATAGACGTGGTAGTTCCTATTTTAGTGTTTTAGTTTAGTAGGATTTACTCGTAACTGGAGGTAGGAGACGCGTGAAGAGTGAGTCGCGAGATCAGTGGTGGGGATCATAATAATAATTTTACTCTCACCCGAAGGCATACAGGAAATACAATAACAGGAATGAACTTAAATACTAAAGGAAATTAAATATTGTATATACAGGTGGGCATTGTAGGATTATGAGGCTCCAGCGGGGGGGGGGGGGGTGAGAGTGCCAAGAAGGACCTCTGGATGGGGGGGGGTTTCCTTGCCTGCCCCGAGAAGTGGTCAGTGGCGGGCTGCGGCCTCCGTCGTTTGTCAAGGGATTAAGGACTTGTGAGGGGCGAGCCAGCAGGTGGAGGAGTGATAAATGCATCCCGTGGCCTGCCTTCAACTCCGAGAGAGAGAATAGACAGACTGAGAGAATAGACAGATAGAGAGAAATATAGACACATAGAAAGAAACAGAGAGAGAGAGGGAGACAGAGAGCGAGAGAGACAGATAGGCAAAGACAAACAAAGTATAGTGAAATCCTGAAGGTAATTAATTTTCTAGACTTAATACAACAACTTCAGCAATAGGAAAAAATACACAATTTAATTTAGCACATCAATGCAAATAACACGAAAAAAAGAAGTAAATATATGGAATTTTTGTATAGAAAGAATTTCCACTCTGTCAATCTTT
>JACEEZ010014259.1:361994-376994 GCA_016584305.1 Chionoecetes opilio | reverse complement strand
AGTCAGTCAGTCAGTCAGTCAGTCAGTCAGTCACATCAATCAGTCAGTCCTTCAGTAAATTCAGTAAAGTTTGTCATTATGTCTACAAACTTCAATCAGTTATTATCTTTGTTTATGTACTATTTTCTATTAATATCATAAGATGCTTGAGAGAGAGAGAGAGAGAGAGAGAGAGAGAGAGAGAGAGAGAGAGAGAGAGAGAGAGAGAGAGAGAGAGAGAGAGAGAGAGAGAGAAAACCGAGTGCATTATTTTCTTTTCACAAGGATAACAAGGAGTAGGGGGGTAGGGGAAGGGTAGTATAACCATTGTAGGGGGAGGAGGGGGGAGGGTTAGCCATCTATAGTGATGTATGTGCGGTGGTGAGGGGTACAGAGAGAGAGAGAGAGAGAGACTTCACAAGCAACATGATAATGATAATGGTGGTTATGATGGTGATGGATTTAACTCAGGTATCCCTTCTTTTCTCTCATATTTTATGGTGGTGATGATGTGTAGCCTTGGCAGTAGCAGTGGCAGCATGAGTTATTACAGTGGTGTTAGTGGTAGTAGTAGTATAAGTAGTAGTGGTAGTAGTAGTAGTAGTAGTAGTGATGGTGGTGGCGGGTAGTAGTAAGTGGTAGTGGTGGTGAGTGATGTTAAGGGGTTGGTCGCGGCTGTGTGGAGAGACTGTCCGACCCGCTCCTCTGAAACGCCCTCCAGCTCTACCCACATTCCTGGCCTGGCAAGAATTCACATCCCACGTCCGAATCGCCGGTCACCGCCCTGCCCGCACGCACACCCTCGCTCCCTGTCGCTCTGCCTCTATGGGACGCGGCCGTGCTGAGTGCCACAGTGCCTCGCCGTGCGCCGGGTGTCATCCACGGGTGCCAAACGTCCCCAGGAACCCTTAGATCCGTGTGAGTGTAGACAGAAAGCTGCAAAACGGACGTGAGATGCCCACCCTTGCGCGGGACCTGGCCGATTATGTCCTGGGGGCACCGGCAGGCGGCTCAGGTAGCCAATCATATAGTACTAAGGTGCATAGCTATGTTTTGATTGGTCAGCTGTGCACACCTGTGGGACTCGGGGCTAACGAACGAGCCGCAGGTAACGGGAGGTGTGTTGGCTCCCCCGCACGTCTGTTTCGGCTGTGGCATCGAGAGAAACAAGGAACATGGGAAGCAATTGAAATGGCAACTACTTGTTCTGGTAATGTAAGCTAAGAGTGAGTAAGGGCGTATGAAAAGTTTTGAAACGTTTCGTGTTTCCTAAGCGTCCCGCAGACGTCCCCGACACTCGGCCAATGAGAAGGCTCCCGGACGTTGTGCCCCGCGTGTGATTGGTCAGTCCGGCAGAGGAAATGAAGTTTCTGGGCATAGGTTAAAGAATCTCGGGATTATTACCCGCACTGCTCTTCTCGGAAACTTGCTGCGATCCTCTTGTCGCTATACTAGTTCCACCTGGGATTGGGTGTTCACGATCTGGCTAAAGTTTCCTCCACGTTACAGATCACATGGAGGTCTTCGCTGCCTTGCTTGCCTTTGCTTGGAAGTGAGATGAGGGAAGGGCAGACTCAAACACAGATTTCTGAAAGTTAGAACAAAAGGGAAAACTTATGACAAATTGAAGTGCCATAACACACACACACACACATTGTTATGAACGAGACCAACTTTTTGCTTGTCTAGTGGATAACAGTGGATAGTCTAGTGGGCCACTGTGTTCCTGTGTTCGAGCCCTGATCAGCCCGGCTCGAGATTTTTCAATGACATCTACTGTCACCCTTGAGCAAAGTTTCGAGGTTTGTGAGGCCCTAGCCGTACTGAAGGATCGGTCCTATGACATGAGTGAGCTCATGTTCCTTTACACGCACACACACACACCAGAGAGAGAGAGAGAGAGAGAGAGAGAGAGAGAGAGAGAGAGAGAGAGAGAGAGAGAGAGAAGGTGGACTGACTAGTTTCCAGCTCAACGATACCAACACATTTTTCCACTTCGGTAGGAATGAAGGATGACATACATACATACATAACTACATACATACATACATAACTACATACATACATAACTACATATATTATGCTCTTCATCTTATACATTTCTCATATCATTATTTTCAATCAGCTAATATGGATAAGAATAAACCAAGGGGAAAAAATACACGTTGAATACACGGATAAAAAGTTAACTCCTTAACTGGATAAGAATGCAAAGGAAAATAAAGAAGATGAAGGGAAATAGAGTGATAAAGGAAGGAGAAAGAATACGCTAGACGAATATAAAAGCATGAGAATAAGCGCGATGACTGTGAAGGAGGGAGTAATAATAGGAGGAATTATAATAGTGGGGGTAATACTAGGAGGAGTAATACTAGGTGGAGTAATACTAGTAGGAGTAATACTAGGAGGAGTAATACTAGGAGGAGTAATACTAGTAGGAGTAATAATAGTAGGAGTAATAATAGTAGAAGTATAATGATAGTAAGAGTAATTCTAGTAGGAGTAATAATAGTAATAGTAGTAGGAGTAATAATAGTAGAAGTATAATGATAGTAAGAGTAATACTAGTAGGAGTAATAATAGTAGAAGTATAATGATAGTAAGAGTAATTCTAGTAGGAGTAATAATAGTAAGAGTAATACTAGTAGGAGTAATACTAAGAAAGAGGTGAAGAGGGACGAAGAGAAAAAGAGAGAGAGGTGGAGGGACGAGAGAGAGTAGAAGAAAAATATGATGAAGGGAAAGAGTGAATAAGAAAGACGGGTGAGAGGGAACAGTGTGGAAGAGAGAGAGAGAGGGAGAGAGGGTCGTGTTGGGTCGACGACTGGTGGTGAACTTGTCACTTGCTGCCTCACCGAGTTTGAGAGAGAGAGAGAGAGAGAGAATATGTAAAATTGAACATATCCTTGTTTATTCATCCACCTATCCATCTACAGACCATCCTAACCCATCTCCCTATCCAAACACACACACACACACACACACACACACACACACACACACACACACACACACACGTACTCATCCACCCCAATAAGTAACAAGTGGATGAAGGGAAGCGGTTGAAGGGCATCAGTATAGGCGGATGAGCTAAGTTGAGGAGCTTAAGTACCCAAAGGATGGATGAAGGGAGGTGAGAAGAGGAGGAGGAGGAGAAAGAAGAAGAGGAGGAAGAAAAGGAGGAGGAGGAGGAAGAAGAAGAGAAGGAGGAGGAGGAAGAGAAGGGAGGTGTTTAGAAAAGGGGTGGGTGACGTCGAGGCGATAATTTAGCTTCTGCGATGTATAAACAAACAAAATTCTTGCATCATCCTCATCTGAGAGTTGGGGGGATAGGGAGGGAAGGGATGATAGGGAGGGGAAGGGGAGGTAGGGGGGGTTGAATGGAGAGAGAGAGAGTTGGGGGAGGGGAAGATATGGGGGGGATTGAAGAGAGAGAGAGTTGGGGGTAGGGAAAGGATGATAGGGAGGGGAAGGGGAGGTTGGGGGCAGTAATTTAAAGGGAGTGTCAGCTGATCGTAGGGAGGGAGTGGTTGTGGTGGTGGTGAAGGGAAGGGAAGGTGAGAGAAAGTGAGTAAAGGACGAAATTTGATAGCCCGGACCCCCCAAAAAATAGGAAAAAATGTAGGTTGGAAGTGTTGTGTTGAGAGAGAGAGAGAGAGAGTTTGTTCACTAAGTCTCCTTTACCTGTGTGCAGTGTTCAGGTATTTGATTAATTAACGTCAAATTATAATGGCAGTGGCAAGATTATTATGCTGGATCAGGCTTATCTATTATTATTATTATTATTATTCTTTTGTGTTGCTCGGCCCTCCTATTTTTTCATATATTTATCTGTTTGATTTATATTTTACCATGCGTCTGTGTGTTGCAATAGTTTTTGTCATATCTTATTTTGTGTTACTTTACCGTATTTGAGTTTCTTTCTCTTCTTACGTGTTCCGTTCGTGTATTGTGTGTGTGTGTTGTTGTTGTAGTGTTGCTGGGAAATGCTAAGTGTTCTGTGTGTGGGGTATAAGGAAGGAAGTCAGGAAGGTAAAGAAAATGATTGAAGAGAAATTAGCATCGCCTTTTCTTCTTTCCTATTCTTTTTTTGACTTTTTTCTCCTTCCCTCAATTTCATCTTTTGTGTTATCGGGACTACTTGTTAAAATATATTCTCTCTCTCTCTCTCTCTCTCTCTCTCTCTCTCTCTCTCTCTCTCTCTCTCTCTCTCTCTCTCTCTCTCTCTCTCTCTCTCTCTCTCTCTTCTCTCTCTTTCTCTCTTTCTCTCTCATATTACACAATTATATCTATCCCATAATATTTCATGAGTATCTAAAATATGTTTCTCTGTCTGGCCTTTTTTTCTCTTATCCTTTTATCATTCGTGTTAATGTCATCTTTTCGTTGCCTTTTTCATCGGTTTTCTCTCTCTCTCTCTCTCTCTCTCTCTCTCTCTCTCTCTCTCTCTCTCTCTCTCTCTCTCTCTCTTCTCTCTCTCTCTCTCTCTCTCTTTCTCTCTCTCTCTCTCAGATCTGATTGCTCTCTCCACGTGCCCTCTCTTGAACCGCTTCTTATAGAGTACTGATTCCCTCCCCTTCTCTTACCCTCCTTCCCTCCCCATCTCCTTCTCTTCCTCCCTCCCTCCTTCCCTCCCCTTCTTCTTCCCTCCCTCCTTCCCTCCTCCCTCCCTCCTCCCTCCCTCCCTCCTTCCCTCCCCTTCTTCCCTCCCTCCTTACCATCTTCCTCACCTCCCTCTTCCATCTCCTTCCTTCTTATCTTGCTCCTCCTTCCACACCTGCACACTTCAACTCCCTTATATCTTTGCCCCCCCCCCCCCCTCTCTCTCTCTCTCTCTCTCTCCTCTCTCTCTCTCTCTCTCTCTCTCTCTCCTCTCTCTCTCTCTCTCTCTCACGTTAGCCCAATTTACAGCAGACGTGAGTGAGAGAGAGAGAGAGATAGCATGGCATAATATATAACTCGCTCTTTAAAATATATTACTTTAACTTTAACTTGACCATCCCAATTGTAGCTCCCTTTGTCCAGCCTCCCTTTACCTCCCCTCCCTCCCTTCCCTCTTTCTCCTCTCTCCCTAAACCTCCCTCGTCCGCTAACTTTTTTTTTCTTCTTTTTTTGATTTAATATATTTTCAGCTATATTCATTTTGTCTTCTTATCTTGTCTTCTTTTTTCTTCTTTTTTGACTTAATATATTTACAGCTATATTAATTTTGTCTTCTTAATATGTGTCTTCTTATCTTGTCTTTTTTTTTTACTTAATATATTTTCAGCTATATTAATTTTGTCTTATCTTGTCTTCTTTTTTCTTCTTTTTTGACTTAATATATTTTTTGCTATATTAATTTTGTATTCTTAATTAATGTGTCTTCTTATCTTGTCTTCTTTTTTGACTTAATATATTTTCAGTTATATTCATTTTGTCTTCTAATTTGTCTTCTTTCTTCTTTCTTTTTTATTTATTTTTTTGCTTATATATTTTCTTCTATTTGTGTCTCTTTTTGTCTTTTTTTTTTATTATTTTCGTTTATATTTTTACTGTCCTCTAAATTGACTCTTAATATTTTTTTTTATTTTATTATTTTATTTTATTAATTATTTCTCTCTAATAATGTCTTCTTCATGTTTTTTTTTTATTTTCTTCCTAAATTGTTCTTTTCTCTCTTTCTTCTCGTTGACTTAATATTTTCATTTCTCTTTTTCTCTCTTTTCTCTTCTATCTCTCGTCTTCTCTCTTCTCTTCTTTTGCTTATTTCTTCTCATCTCTTCGTCTCTCTTCTCTTCTCTCTTCTCTTTTCTCCATCTCTTTCTCTCTTCTCTCATGACTCAATATTAAAACTGTTCTCTAACATCCTTTCTCTCAAATGTCTCTCATTGTGTATTCTCCAATCTCTCTCTCTCTCTCTCTCTTCTCTCTCTCTCTCTCTCTCTTCTCTCTCTCTCTCTCTCTCTCTCCTCTCTCTCTCTCTTCTCTCTCTCTCTCTCTCTCTCTCTCTCTCTCTCTCCTCCTCTCTCCTCTCGTCTCTCTCTCTTCTTCTCTTCTCTCATTCTTCCTCTCTCTCTCTCTCTCTCTTCTCTCCTCTCTCTCTCTCTCTCTCTCTCCTCTCCTCTCTCTCCTCTCTCTCTCTCTTCTCTCTCTCTCCTCTCTCTCCTCCTCTCTCTCCTCTCTCTCTCTCTCTCTCCTCTCTCTCTCTCTCTCTCTCTCTTCTCCTCTCCTCTCTCCTCCTCTCTCTCAACTTTCCCACCACCTTACTTGTTGGTCTCAGGAAAAAACTCGGGCGGTTTGTCTTGTAAGAGCGCAAAGATAAGGTATTGCAACTCACCAATTTCTCCTCCTCCTCCTCCTCCTCCTCCTCCTCTTCCTCTTCCTCTTCCTCTTCCTCCTCCTCCTCCTCCTCCTCCTCCTCCTCCTCCTCCTCCTCCTCCTCTTCTTCAATCCCTTGCCTTCTCTTTCCATTTCTTCAGATTGGGTTCAGCTCCTTAGAATTAGGTAATCAAGAGAGAGAGAGAGAGAGAGAAAGAGAGGTCAGCACGGGGTCAAGAAGGCTGTAGTCGTTATCGGTCAAGAGGTCAAGAGGGGACGAGGAAGGGTAGGGGTTAAGAGAGAGAGAGAGAGGCGTTCAGATTCAATATTCAAGTGCGATGGTGGTGATGGCAGTGGCTATAGTAGTAATAGTAGTATGGTAGTAGTAGTAGTAGTAGTATGGTAGCAGTAGTAGTAGTATAAGTAGTAGTAGTAGTTGTGAGGATAGTGGTGGTTGTGGTCAGGTGTTCATGAGTTAATTAACCTACAAGCACGTGCTATATAGATGGGTGACGTCATAACTTCGCTGCCTTCACCTCTCCCCCCCTTGAAGGTCATTTAAATGTAAACAGTGTAGGTAGGAAAGCTTCATAAGAGAGATCTGCCCCACCCTCCCTCCTGCTTTCTTCCCTTCCTTTATTTCACCTCCTTCAGCTTTCTTCCTCCTCAGTATTATTTTTTTAGTTCGTCTATATTTTTTTCTTCTTTATAATAATAATATCTATATCATCATCATAGCTTTATTTCTTCATTCCTTTTTTTTTCTTTTTTGTACATCTTTCCACTTTTCCTTTTTATTTAAACACTACTACACTTACTACTACTTCTACTACTACTACTACTACTACTACTACTACTACTACTACTGTGGGTATTTGAGTGTAGCGGCATAAAATAAGAAGCGAAGCGTAGTGTGTGTATGTGTGTGTGTTCTCGTTAGTAATGTGAGATGCCCCTCTTTATCCCTCCCCTATACCCACCCTCCTCCTGGCGTCATCAGCACCTTGCCTTATTAATTGGTGCAGTGTCAGGAGGGTCAGCTCAGGGGCGGCGACGTGAGGGCGGTGCTGACTGCAATGGGTGGGGGGGCGTTGGGGGGAAAGGTGAGTTGTGGAGAGGTGGGATTGGATGGAAGTGGGTGGGATTTGGTGGAAGGTGATTAGGTGTGTGTGTGTGTCGATTCGACAGGAGAGAAGGAGGTAGGCAGGTAGGAAGAAGGGAGGGTAAGAGGAAAAGGAGGTAGGAAGAAGGGAGGGAAGGAAGGAGAGAAAGATGCAGTTTTGTTATGGTCATTATCATTTCTTTGTCCTCCGAAATACATACATATATCTGTAATAGTGTTGCCGGTGTGTGTGTGTGTGTGTGTGACAGCCTTGGGCGAGTAAGGGCTAAACACTTCGTCACCAGCCAGTCCACCAGCGAACCCTTTGTGTCCAGAGCGTTCATACCATTTTTTTTTTTTTCGTAACAGATGAATTATTTTTTGTAACATTATCTTTCTCTTTTTCTATGCACCATTCTCTTCTACAGGCCGTTCCTCCTCTTCTTCTTCCTCCTTGTCTTCCTTTACAACTGCCACTATCACCATCAGTAACTACCACCATTATTACTAACAATAGCCTGCCAGCACCACTACCACTATTTTCACCATCTCATTTATTACCACTACCACAACAACAACTACTACTGCATATCAAGATTCATAGTCATCTCTCCTCCTCCTCCTCCTCCTCCTCCTCCTCCTCTTCCTCCTCTTCCTCCTCCTCATCCAGCCACACTGCAACCAACACCACTACCAACAACAATAATGAAATAACAACGAATGATAAAGAAACAGACAAAAACTACTTTACTCACTCACTACAAATCACTCACTTTACATTTGTGCTAAGATGAAGAAAAATAATCACAACACAACAGATTCTTCAGTTTACCACAGAGCTCTCCTTCTTTCTCCTCCTCCTCCTGCTCCTCCTCCTCCTCCCCCTCCTGCTCCTCCTCCTCCTCCTCCTCCTCCTCCTCCTCCTCCTCCTCCTCCTCCTCCTCCTTGCTCATCGTTTATTCAGCCAGAAATTAATCGCTAAGAGTGTCATGCGTCTTTGCTATGTCACATGTGTGGATTAGATGCTGACAACAGTGTGTGTGTTATGAGAGTTTTTTTAAGAAATGTACGATTGAGGCTAATTCATTTATCTTTCACACACACACACACACAACACACACACACACACACACACACACACACACAGTTACACACACACAGACACAGACACACACACACACACACACACACACACACACACACACACACACACACACACACACACACACACACACACACTATTAAAGTCATGTTAAGTCTCAAAAGCCTTGTATCACAAAGGCTCATTATTCCCTTACTGAACACACACACACACACACACACACACACACACACACACACACACACACACACACACACACACACACACACACACACACACACACACACACAGACACAGACACAGACCACACAGCACACACACACACACACACACACACACACAGACACACACACAGACACACACACAGACACACACACAGACACACACACAGACACACACACACAGACACACACACACAGACACACACACACAGACACACACACACACACACACACACACTGACTGTAATCCTTGCATCGTTATCAGAAATTCTCCACCTCCTTCCCCCTTTCAATCATAAAATTTTTAGCTAAACTTATTACGAGACTTAATCCTTTATTGATGAGTTTGTTTATGTATTGTAAAGAAGAACCGTCATACTTTGCAGCTGTCTTCACCACCACTACCCACCACCATCACCACTACCTACTACCACCACCACCCACCACTACCCACCACCATCACCACCACCACCACAACAACAACAACAACAACAACAACAACAACCACTACCATCACTATCCACCATCACCACTACCCACCACCACCACTACCCACCACCATCACCACTACCTACCACCATCATCACCACTACTCACCACCACCACTACCCACCACTACCCTTCACCACCACGACCACCACTACCCTTCACCACCACGACCACCACTACCCTTCACCACCACGACCACCACCACCACTACCACTACCCACCACCATCACTATCACCATCACCACCACCACCACCACCATCACCACCATTTGTCTACTACGTCACTCGCTCTATTCAGTTTTGAGAGAGAGAGAGAGAGAGAGAGAGAGAGACCCTATAAATGTACAGGTCACGAGCTCCTTATCGGTAACAAACCAAGCTGTGGGAAGGAAGCAAAACACACTCAATTAATCCCCATCAGATAAACAGTTAGGGTTATGACACACACACACACACACACACACACACACACACACCACCACCACCACCACCACCACTACTACTACTACTACTTATACTGTAGCCACTGCTATCACTACCATTTAAAGCTTCGAATCTGAACGCATATCTCTCTCTTTCTCTCTCTCTCTCTCTCTCTCTCTCTCTCTCTCTCTCTCTCTCTCTCTCTCTCTCCTCTCTCTCTCTCTCTCTCTTTCTCTCTCTTCTCTTCTCTCTCTCTCTCTCTCTCTCTCTCTCTCTCTCTCTCTCTCTCTCTCTCTCTCTCTCTCTCTCTTTCTCTTTCTCTTTCTCTCTCTCTCTCTGGATCTTTTTCCATTCATTAATTCCTGTTTCCTCATGTTTATATTTTTTTTTTTTTGTCATCATTGTTTTCTCTCCCGCTTCCTTCTCTTCCACGTTTTTCCTCCTGTTTTTCCTTCCGTCCTTGTACGCGCTACCTTCGTTCTATCTGTATATCTTCCTTTCTTCCTGCTTCGCCTGCCCCCTTCCATCCTGGGTTCATTCTTTCCTTCCTTCTTATATGTTATTTTCTTCGTTCCTCCCTCTATGCCTTTATTAATTAGAAAACTTATTGTTGTTATCATCATTGTTTTTGTTGTTAATATTTCCTTCATTTTTTTCATTATTTGCTTACGTGTAGTTTTTGTTTGTTTACATTTTTTTCCCTCTCGATTTCTGACCATGATAAGCATAAAGGTAATGTTGTTTGTGTCCTTGTGTGTGTGTGTGTGTGTGTCCTTGTGTGTGTGTGTGTCCGTGTGTGTGTGTGTGTGTGATGGACTGGGCGGGGCATGTTGGGTACCTCCTTTGGGTAGGGATGAAATGAGGGGGAGGAGGGAGAGGGGAAGACTGCTGATAATGCTGACGCTAATGTTTTTAAGTAATGGTGACGTTGGCGACACTTCGAAGAAACACGCTTTGGTTATTGTAGTAGTAACATCCACCACTTTTTTTTAGTAAGCATACATTGTAATGAACATATTATTGCACCATTGTTCGCACTACTGTTCGGGATCAATGTTGATCATAAAAGTTCATAAAAGTTCATAATGTTGATAAGAGTGGCGGCGGTGATTGTGGTGGTGGTGACGAATATAGGAAAGAAAGTAACAAAGAAACAAAAGTATCGAAAGGTTAAGGAAACAGAATAACCTTACCTAACCTAGACCTAAACCAAATGTAACCTTACCTGACCTAAACCAAACCTAACCTTACCTAACCTAGACCTAAACCAAATCTAACCTTACCTAACCTAGACCTAAACCAAATCTAACCTTACCTAACCTAGACCTAAACCAAACCTAACCTTACCTAACCTAGATTTAAACCTTACCTTACCTTACCTAGACCTAAACCAAACCTAACCTTACCTAACCTAGATTTAAACCTTACCTAACCTAGACCTAAACCAAACCTAACCTTACCTAACCTAGACCTAAACCAAATCTAACCTTACCTAACCTAGACCTAAACCAAACCTAACCTTACCTAACCTAGACCTAAACCAAATCTAACCTTACCTAACCTAGATTTAAACCTTACCTTACCTAGACCTAAACCAAACCTTACCTACCTTACCTAACCTTACCTAACCTTACCTAATCCAAGTCTTCTCCTTTTCTGTATTCTTTGATACTTTCTGGAGAGTAGTGGTGGTGGTGGTGGTGGTGACAGTACCTAATATCATGGATAGTAACAAGAAAGACCGGGGTAGTGGTGGTGGTGGTGGTGGTAGATACAACCGCTTCCCCCCCGTAAATAGATGCTTAATTTGGCAGGCTGGATGTTGACATGGTGAGCGAACCTTTACCCCCCTCCCCTCTGCCTCCCCCCTGTAACCCCCCCTCCCCTCGTCCCGTCAGTGGCTGCCCCGCAAATATAGTGTCGCCAGCAGGAGCCTATACCTGGCCTGGCTGGGGTTATTCACCTGCCCCTCGGGACCATATGCCGACACCACCTTTGATTGCCTACCTGATACCTTACTCGCGTCCCCCCCCCCCCCCCCCCCCCCTAAAGAAAATGGAGATGAATAAAGATGACGTATAATTGTTAGGTAGTCGTTAAGTTTATCGTTTATTTACAATGGTTCTTTATTATAAGGTATCTATATATTGTTTACAGTAAGTTAGAGAGAAATATAAATGACGTAATTGATCAGTCATTAAGTTTATGGTTTTTTATCAATTATTTTTTAGGTTAAGGTATTTATATGATATTCACTGTGAGTTTAGCATTTGTGTGTGTGTGTGTGTGTGTGTGTGTGTCCAGTGACTGATTTAATAACATGTACTTTTTCTCTCCTCAGGTAAGTGTCGATGTCGCAGGGAACGTGGGAACAGGTAACGTGTGTGAGAGGAGGAGGAAGAGGAAGTGAGTGAGAGATGGGAGGGAGGGATACATAGAAATCAAGATGTTATTTATTAGAGAGAGAGAGAGAGGTGGTAATCAGAGGCACAGGTGAGACGTAACTGAGGTGTAGCTTCCCATAGATGTCACCTGCGCGGCCATGCTTGTTACGGGGCTAGGGAGAGAGAGAGAGAGAGAGACAGACAGACAGACAGACAGACAGACAGACAGACAGACAGAGAGAGAGAGAGAGAGAGAGAGAGAGAGGCCTGATTCACCTGCTACACACCTACAGACAGAGAGAGAGACCTGATACACCTGCTACACACCTACAGACAGAGAGAGAGACCTGATACACCTGCTACACACCTACAGACAGAGAGAGACCTGATACACCTGCTACACACCTACAGACAGAGAGAGAGATCTGATACACCTGCTACACACCTACAGACAGAGAGAGAGGCCTGATACACCTGCTACACACCTACAGACAGAGAGAGAGACCTGATACACCTGCTACACACCTACAGACAGAGAGAGAGACCTGATACACCTGCTACACACCTACAGACAGAGAGAGAGACCTGATACACCTGCTACACACCTACAGACAGAGAGAGAGACCTGATACACCTGCAACACACCTACAGACAGAGAGAGAGACCTGATACACCTGCAACACACCTACAGACAGAGAGAGAGAGACCTGATACACCTGCAACACACCTACAGACAGAGAGAGAGACCTGATACACCTGCAACACACCTACAGACAGAGAGAGAGAGACCTGATACACCTGCTACACACCTATTCCACACCTGTGCTCACCTGTATAATTTCCAATCAGTCTCACAGTACAGATATAATTCTTACCTACCTGGCAACACTATGCTATGTTATTGTATTTATTTCTTCGCTTGTCGTGTGTGTTTACTGTCTCCTGTGTGTGTGGGGGGGGGGGTGAAAGAGTGTGTTTGTTTGATCAGTTCGTGTGTTTGTGTGTCTTTATTGGCGTTTAAACTCAGGTAAAGAGTCGTGTTGTGTTTATTGAGTGTGTTTTTTATCTTCTTTTTCCTGTGTGTTTATTTGTGTATTTCTTAATGTCACAGATTTGTTTATTTTTTTTAGTATTTACCTTCATACGAATATCATGTTTAGTTCATATCAATCTATATATATATCATTTTCTTTTCTCTTATTTTTTTTTCTCGTCCCGTTTTAATAATCTAGGTTTTTTTTTTTTCACTCCAGCTGGTTTTGTACACGTGTCTAACCATTACATTTATTCAAGTGGTCATCATATCAATGCTAACTTTATCATATTTATTCATGTATTCATTTATTCATCAATTTATTAGTTATTTATTACATTCATGTTATATTTCTCCCTTGTCTATGTATATATCACAAAGACACTACTAGGCTATAAATGGTAGCAAGGGGGGGAGGGGCGTGCAGGCAGATGGTCGTGCCCCGCGGGGTCTTGGTGTTGGGGTGGGGGGTGTAGTAGTAGCAGGTTACTGTGCCCCCCCCCCGCCCCCACCAGCCCCGTCTACACATGCTGGGGAAGCCACAGTCATTTCCTCGTATGTGACAGCTTCCTGAGGGTATCTATCTGTGTCCTGCTCCTCTTCCTCCTTATTCTTATTCTCATCATCATCCTACATTTCTTTGTCTCCTACTCGTTTTGATGTTCCTTTTCCTTTTCTTCCTCTTCTTCATCCCACGTCATCTTGTCTCTTTCCTCCTCCTCCTTATTCTCCTCCTCATCATCCTACCTTCGTTTTCTATTACCTTCTCATATTCCTTCTACTCTTTATGTTCCTTTTCTTTCTCATCTTCATGCCTAGTCATTTCGTTATCTCTCCTCTTCCTCCTTATTCACATCCTCATCATCCTACATCTCTCTTTCCCTTTCTTCCACGTCCTCATTTTCTTTCTCTTCATGTTCCTTTTCCTTCTCATCTTCATCCCACGTCATCTTATCTCTTTCCTCCTCCTTATTCACATCCTCATCATCCTACATCTCTCTTTCCCTCTCTTCCTCATCATC
This sequence comes from Chionoecetes opilio, assembly GCA_016584305.1. Lineage (NCBI taxonomy): Eukaryota > Metazoa > Arthropoda > Malacostraca > Decapoda > Majidae > Chionoecetes > Chionoecetes opilio. The sequence continues at coordinate 362,939 of JACEEZ010014259.1, read as the reverse complement.
CTACATCTCTCTTTCCCTTTCTTCCACGTCCTCATTTTCTTTCTCTTCATGTTCCTTTTCCTTCTCATCTTCATCCCACGTCATCTTATCTCTTTCCTCCTCCTTATTCACATCCTCATCATCCTACATCTCTCTTTCCCTCTCTTCCTCATCATCCTACATCTCTTTCCCTCTCTTCCACGTCCTCATATTCTTTCTCTTCATGTTCCTTTTCCTTCTCATCTTCTTTATCCCACGTCATCTTGTCTCTTTCCTCCTTTTCCTCTTCCTTTTTTGGTGTTGTTGGTCTTACTCGGCTTATTATTTGGCCGAAGTAATAGTAGAAGTAATAATAGTTTTCTAGTTTTTAATCCCATTTATCTCTTTCTTATAGTATATCTCCGTGCTATTATTCCCCGTCGTTCAGTTTTTCTTCCTATTATGTAGTCTCGTCTGGAGGGATTTAGAATGGTGGGGAGAAGCCTTCGCCGTTACTATCTTATGTCTCACTTTAGGTTAGGTAGTGTAGAGGTAGCGTTAGGTAGTTTCGATTAGTAGTGTAGAGGTAGTGTTAGGTAGTTTAGATTAGTAGTGTAGTGTTAGGTAGTTTAGATTAGTATTGTAGTGTTAGGTAGTGTAGAGGTAGTGCTAGGTAGTTTATTGTAGAGTTATTGTTAGGTAGTTTAGATTAGTAGTGTAGTATTAAGTAGTTTAGTGTAGTGGTAGTGGTAGGTAGTTTCGATTATTAGTGTAGTTTATCACAAAAAAGCCTCGTGTATGGACCAACAGATCTTTTGCTGTTTATTTTTCCTTTGAGTTCCTCCTCCTCTTCTTCCTCCTTTATCATTTTTCTATTCATTAATTTCGTAAATATCCTCCTTTGATTTCCTCTCTTCCAGCTTTCTCCACATCCCTCTCCTTCTCCTTCACTTCCTTCCCTTTTTTTTCTCTCTTCCCTACCTCTCC
>JACEEZ010014259.1:354494-356994 GCA_016584305.1 Chionoecetes opilio | reverse complement strand
TTTGTTGCGAGAGAGAGAGAGAAAGAGAGGGGAACTTAAAGGTATAGCCATAATCGCCTTCAAGCTGAATTTTATCGGCAACAGATGGTGATTGACTTGGGCTGTTGAAGTGCTGTGTCTGGTGATAATCTGTCCCTTGATTGATATCGGTGTGGTGTTAATTAAGAGGTTCTGTGTTCAGTGGTCTCTCTCTCTCTCTCTCTCTCTCTCTCTCTCTCTCTCTCTCTCTCTCTCTCTCTCTCTCTCTCTCTCTCTCTCTCTCTCTTACGCTTCGAACTTAAATGGTTTCTGTTATGGTGGTGATCACACACACACACACACACACACACACATTCACATTCACGAGAAAATAAAATTAATGCATATATTATTATCATTATTGTAATGATTGGTGGGCAATACTCCTTTTTATCATTATTATTGCCCTCCTCATCATCATTATCATCATTACTACCATTATCATGGAGAAAGAGAGATTGGGGACCTCTCATCACACACACACACACACACACACACACACACACACACACACACACACACACACACACACACACACACACACACACACACACACACACACACACACACACACACACACACACACACAAAGCCTCTCTTGTGTACACGTCAGGGTCTCAGTGTGTGTATGTGTCCTCAAGTGGGACCCTCTTCTTGTGTGTGTATGTGTTAGAGAGGAGAGAGAGAGAGAATCACTATCATAACATAGATGATAATTACGTGTGTTTATTGAATATATATATAATAATTATCCTCATTGAAACATACATACACGTATCTATTATGTATGTCTTTATGTGTGGTAAACATACGTGGCTTTAAGGGAGGTAGAAGGGGGCAGGCTGGAGGATTTTTATGTAAAGGGGGAAGGTGGAATGAAAGGAGAAAATTATTTTGGGGATGGGTGTAGAATTTTGGGGTTGGGTGTAGAATTTTGTGGATGGGTGTAGAATTTTAGGGTTGGGTATATAATTTTAGGGTTTTATGTATAATTTTAGGGTTTTGTGTAGAATTATAGGGTTGGGGTGTAGAATTTTGGGGTTGGGTATATGATTTTAGGTTTTGATGTAGAATTTTAGGGTTTTTTGTAGAATTTTAGGGTTTTGTGTAGAATTTTAGGGTTCGTGTAGAATTTTAGGGTTTGGTATAGAATTTTGGGAGTTGGGTGTAGAATTTTAGGGTTTGGTGTAGAATTTTAGGGTTGGGGTGTAGAATTTTAGGGTTGGGGTGTATAATTTTAGGGTTTGGTGTAGAATTTTAGGGTTGGGGTGTATAATTTTGGGGTTTTGTGTAGAATTTTAGGGTTTGGTGTAGAATTTTGGGGTTGGGGTGTAGAATTTTAGGGTTTCGTGTAGAATTTTAGGGTTTCGTGTAGAATTTTAGGGTTTCGTGTAGAATTTTGGGAGTTGGGTGTAGAATTTTGGCGTTGGGAGTAGAATTTTAGGTCATGCTGTAAAATTTTAGGGATGACAAACTGACATACAAATCTAGATACAGGAAGGAAGTGGCTATAACTAAGGGTTCCAAGGGCAAGATAAGGGTAGGTATTGGGTGTGACAGTAAGGAAGCGAAAATCAAGGGCAGACAGACGAAGGAGTAGGAAGAGGGGGGAGGGAGAGGCGAAGGAGTAGGAAGAGGGGGGGAGGAGAGAAGGATAGGTCGGTGGTGTCAAGGTGGGGGCTTATAGACGAGGAGAAAGTGAAGGATGGGTTGAAGGGGTGAAGTAGGTGTTGGGGGTGTTGGAGGGGGTGGGTGTGGTGGGGTTTTAAGGGGCAGTGGTATGCTAGGAGTATATGTATATGCGGGCCACATCAAGACTTGCCCTTTGGCCTTGAATTCACACACACACACACACACACACACACACACACACACACACACACACACACTGGGGGGCTTGTTGTCGCCGCCTCTGAGGGACTCGAAGCCGCAACGCTAACAAACGAGACTTGAGTTCGAGGGAGAGGTGACTTTTGGTACTAGAATAGATAGGTGCACTTATAAATATTGACCTTTTTTCATTATATTACTGTTATTTATATATTTTTTTATTGCCTTCGTGTGTTTTGTATTTTTTTCCTATGATTATAAGTATCATTATTTTTGAGTGACAGTTGTCTTTTCATGTTAAATGTATATAGGTAGCTGCTCGTCAATTGTTGCTTTTATTATTATTGTTTTTCTTCCTCTTTCTTTTCTTCACTGTCTTTTGTGTGCATGTATTTTTTTTTTTTTTTTTTTGCTTTTTTTTTTGCCCTTTTTTATTATTTTTATTGCTATTTTTTTTGGCCTTTTTTTTATTATTTTTATTGCTTTTTTTTGCCCCTTTTTATTATTTTTATTGCTATTTTTTTTGCCCTTTTTTATTATTTTTATTGCTATTTTTTTTTCTTTTCACTTTTTTATTATTTTTATTGCTATTTTTTTTTTTGCCCTTTTTTTTTTTTTTATTGCTATTTGTTTGCCCTTTTTTATTATTTTT
>JACEEZ010014259.1:329494-344494 GCA_016584305.1 Chionoecetes opilio | reverse complement strand
GTATTTATAAGTTTCCCAGAAGACCGGAAGTATGAGTGAGTGAGAGGAAGGTAGAGAGTTTTGTGGTGATGGTAAGAGTGTAGGTGGTGATGCAGGTGTGGTAGTGGTGGTGAGTGTGTAGGTAGTGGTGGTGGTGGTGATACAGGTGATTATTGGTGTGGTAGTGGTGTTGACAGATTGTGGTGGTGGTGTTGAGTGGTGGGAGCAGTAGAAGTTGTAGTAATGGTAGTGGTGATGACACTGGTGGTGGTGGGGGTGGGGGCAGTACCAGGAGTAGTTGTAGTAGTGTTAGAGGTAGAAGTGGTAGGGAAAGTAGTGTTAATAGTAGTAGTAGTAGTAGTAGTAGCAGCAGCAGTAGTAGTAGTCGTAGTAGGTTTGGTGTTATAGTAGTGGTGATGGTGGTGGAGAAACGAACAGATGGAGCAATCCTTACATGTGGAAGACAAGTCATGGCTCAGGTAGGAATGAATGGAGCGGAGGTGTGTGTGTGTGTGTGTGTGTGTGTGTGTGTGTGTGTGTGTGTGTGTGTGTGTGTTATGACAAGGAACAAGTGGATTAGCTTTTCGTACACACACACACACACACACACACACACACACACACACACACACACACACACACACACATGACCAAAACAAAACTGAAAAAAGATACAAAAAAGATACAAAAAAGAATCACAATCACGCTATCCTGAGAGAGAGAGAGAGAGAGAGAGAGAGAGAGAGAGAGAGAGAGAGAGAGAGAGAGAGAGAGAGAGAGAGAGATCGCCAGCAGAGTTTAGCCAAGGGGTGTCAGCGTTCAGTCATCGTCAGGAGTCAGCAGGAGACAAGGCGGCAGATAAGACGATTAGCAGCAGCTCAGCAGCGGGGCGGCGACGGAGGGAAGGCGTTGTGGCAGACTGGGAAGGCGTTGTGGCAGACTGGGAAGGGCGTGTTACTACTGACGGAGGGATTGGCTGCAGGAGGAGGAGCAGGAGTAGAAAATGATGAAATGTAAAATGGTGAAATCAAATGTAAATGATGAAAAATATGATGAAATGTAAAACGTGTAATATTGTGTGTAGTTATTATTTGTGAAACATGATTATAGTGTTGTCAGAAAGGGAAGGAGAGAGAGAGAGAGAGGCTTTTAAAACTTATACTGCTCACTTCCTACTCCAATCCACTTCTTGCCTCTATAACAACCCCCTCCCTCCTCTCTCTCTCTCTCTCTCTCTCTCTCTCTCTCTCTCTCTCTCTCTCTCTCTCTCTCTCTCTCTCTCTCTCTCTCTCTCTCTTTTATCTCTCTTTCTCACTCCCTCCCTCCGTCCCTTCCTTCCTCTTTCCTTCCTTCCTTACCTCATCATACACTCATTTCTTTCCTTCTCTACCTTTCTCTCCTTCCTTCCTTACTCCCTTACTTCTTCCTTACCTCATCATACACTTATTTCTTTCCTTCTCCTCTACTTTTCTCTCCTTCCTTTCTTCCTTCATTACTCCCTCCCTTCTTCCGTACCTCATCATACACTCATTTCTTTCCTCTACTTTTTCCCCCCTCCCCCCCAAAAAAAAAACCATACCCGGACGTTACTTATCCTGACTCAACCTGTTTTCGAGTCACTGAGTCGCAGGTAACCACTCACCTGACTAAATTAGCACCTGGGCTTCACCTGGCGCCGCCCTACCTGAGACCAAGGTGCAAGGTGGTGGTGGTGGTAGTGGTGGTGCCAAAATATAGAAGGATTGTGTGTGCATGTCGATTGGTTTGATTTGATATGTGCGTGTGTGTGTATGTGTTGTGTGTGTGTGGTTGCGTGTATGTGGTTGCGTGTATGTCTCTCTCTCTCTCTCTCTCTCTCTCTCTCTCTCTCTCTCTCTCTCTCTCTCTCTCTCTCTCTCTCTCTCTCTCTCTCTCTCTCTCTCTCTCTCTCAGCAGTGTCCGAACATTAATATTTACACCCAGTGGCATTTCCTCTTCTTCTGCCTCCTCCTCCTCCTCCTCCTCCCAGAGATCCCAGAGAAGGTTTCCGGCGGGGCACGGCGATACCTGCTCCCCTGCGGATTGTTCCTGGTAGTAGGAGAGCAGGAAATGGAGGAGGAGGAGCAAGATCAGTGCCAGTCTCCAGGGGGCAAAGGGAAAAACCACAGTGCCATATCAAAAGGAGGTTACCACAACTCCTCCTCCTCCTCCTCCTCCTCCTCCTCCTCCTCCTCCTTTTCCTCTTCCTCCTCCAGTGTCGTTAATATATGATTTAGTAATTTTTTTAACTTCAAACTTTCATGTGTGTTGTGTGTGTGTGTCTTTTTATAACTTTCTATATTTCTTTTGCGTGGTTGGCGTGAAGACCGGGGATGGTGGGGGCCGTGTTGGAGGTGGTAGAGGAGGGAGGGGGGTGAGTGGACTGTGGCACTATAGGGAGGGGGTCAGTTGGGGAGGACCACTGTGTATACTCCAGTCCTAACCTCCCCCTCCCCCTCCCCCTTCTCCTGAATGGCTTTGTGTTGCTTGCAAAGTTACACACGTACGCTGCATATATTTAGATTATAGAGTAAATATTACTGTTATTTCTACCACTACTACGACTTCAACTACTACTATACTACTACTATTACTACCACTGCTTCAACTACTGCATCAATCACAATTACTACTACTACTACTATTACTACTACTACTACTATTACTACTACTACTACTGCTATTACTACTACTACTACTACTACTACTACTACTACTACTACTACTACTACTACTACTATTACTACTACTACTACTTGGTTGGACCTTTATTACAGCATTATCGTCATCATCATTACCATCGTTTTATTTATCAGTTTCAGTTTGTGTGTGTGTGTGTGTGTGTGTGTGTGTGTGTGTGTGTGTTGCTTCGGTTGCGGTTGCGGTTGAATTGAGGCGTGAGGCAAAATGAGGTGGTCTTGCCTCTACTGACGAAAGGAAACGGTTCTTTGAGTCTCAGAGGCGGCGCCCTGGGAACAGAGAGAGGTGGAGGAAGGGGGGGGGGGGTTGGAGACAGGGAGGGGATCATTCTGTGGTTGTGGTGGTGATGGAGGGGGTGAGGGAGTAGCGTGCGGCGTGCGGGAGGGGTTTGCGTGCGTGTGTGGCGGCGGTAGCGTTGGTGAGGGGCCGCGCTGCTACGCCTGGCTGCACTCAAGCAGGAGGCGGCGTGCGGGGCCCCTGCGCTCCTAACCACAAAGCTACGGTAGTTGCCTGGGGAGGAAAGGGACCAGGGGAGGCAAGGGAAGGGGTTGGGGGAAGAGAAGATGGAAGGAGGTAAAAGAGAAGGAAGATGAAGGAAAAAACAAGGGAAAGAAGATGAGGGGAAAAACAGGGGAAAGAGAAAGGAAAGAGGTAAAAGAGAAGGAAGAAGATGATGATGAAGGAAAAGAACAGGAGGAAGTAAGGAAGGAAATGGAATAGGGTGTATATCGTATAGGGGAAGGAAGGAGGAAGGGAGTTAAAAAAAAGGGAGGAAATACGAGGTAATAAGTGACGTAAGAAAAGGAGAGAGAGAGAGGGGTGGGGGGGACTTATCGGCGTATATATTTTGCGGTGAGGTTATTGCATATGGGGTTAGAGATGTAGTTTCCGGGCAAGGGGGAGTAAAGGGGGAATGGATGAGGAGGGGGGGGGTTGTGGTTGGGTGGAAGTTGTGGTAGATCATGGGTTGGGATAGGAAGTGGAGGGATGGTTTGGGTGAATAAGTTGTTTGTTGGGTGGGGTGTAGGTGGACTTTTTGGGTGGAAGGGGTAAGAAGGGAGAGTAGGGGTATGGGTGGAAGAACAGTAGTAATAGTAGTAGTAGTAGTAGTAATAATGATAATAATAATAATAACCAAAGGCTTTAGTATGACTTGATAAAATTGCTTAATAAAACAAATGAAGGCGAGAATGGTGATGATGGTAATTTTTTTTTATATAATTCGTGAAGTTGGTGGTGATGGTGATATCGGCTGTATTAGATATAAACAAACACTGATAGGTTAGGACTCTAGGAGGAATAGGGAATTGAGGGAAGGAAGAATGGGGAATGGAGGGAATATACTAAAGAATACAAAGGAAGAACGGATAGCAACAGCCCTAGTGGGCCAAACGAGGCTGCCTGTGTGACTACTTTCTACCACTATGGTTTCTACGTGTTAGAGGTAAAAGAATAGCAAAGTTGAAGGCTCCTCCCCACCCACCTCTTCCTCCGGCCGAGGCTAGCAGGAAAAAAGGAGAAAAATAACACCATACAGTATTGAAAGGAAGGAAGAACAAGAGGAGGAATAGGGAATTGAGGGAAGGAAGAACAGGAGGAGGAGAGTTTCACGGTCACCATAATACGGTTGCCAACTTCACTACAACACCATCTAATACCCTTCCTCCCTCATCCACCACCTCCTCCTCCTATCACCCGACTTCTCCTTCCCGCCCCTTCCCCAGGAGAGCATGGGTGTGAGTGTGGGTGGCGTGGGCGGGCCAGGGCAGTCACTGAGGCGTGGGGCGTGGGTGAAGGAAGTGGTTAGGGTAGTAGGCGGTACAATTATTATTTCCATAGCTGGCAACTCAATGTGACCTGCTGGTGTTGCCTCTGTGTTGGATGTGTACTTCTGTGTGTGTGTGTGTACTGGCCTTCTTTATCTATTGTTAACTGTTGTGTATTTAACTTAATTAGGAAGAATACGCGACCAGGTGAAACGACGTAATGAGAGAGTATGATTAGATTATAACGCAAAAAGGAAGTAGTAGTAGTAGTAGGAGAAACAACATCGGAAGTAGGAGTAGTAGTAAGAGTAGGAGTAACAACAACAACAACAACAGCAGCAGCAGTCGGGAGTAGTAGTAGTAGTAGCAGTAGAAGTAGCAACAACAACAGCAGCAGTAGGCGTAGTAGCAGTAACAACAATAACAGCAGTAGTAGTAGTAGTAGTAGCAGTAGCATAACAACAACTGGGGGGGGGGGGGGGGGGGGAGCACTCAGTAGAGCGCATACCTCGCCCGAATATAAAAAAGTAAAAAAAAAGTAAGAAAAAAAAATATATAATATATGTGCATATGTGCATATATATATATATATATATTATATATATATATATTATATATATTATATATAATATATATATTATATATATATATATAATATTAATATATATAATTTGCACTCGGTATGAGCGCATACCTTCTGCCAAATATTTCATCAATTGGTTGCCATGGCAACAGTTGTCAATAGATTTCATCCAAAATTAAATCAGTTCTTCTTTATACCAAATAGACTTAGTATACTGAGATTGGTCCAAATCTATTCGTAACTTTTCGAGAAATCCTGTACACTAACAAACAGACAGACAGACAGATCGGGGTGAAAACATAACCCCTCCAACTTCGTTGGCGGAGGTAATAAAGTAATGCGCCAGCACTGAAACGTCACAGCCACGTCACCATCTCAGGGCAGCGATGATGTGACGCCTGTTGATTAGCCACACAAGCAGTGACATCACCACCAGGTCTTCCCTTCTCCTTCCTTCTCACTCCTCTTCTTCCTTCCTTCTCACTCCTCTTCTTCCCTCAAACAACATCAACAATAAAATCACTCCCTACCTCACCTGTATCCCCTTCCCCTTTTTCTCTTCCTTTCCTTTTGTCTCTTCCTCCCGCCTTCTTTCTCTTCCTTTCTCTCATTTTCTCTCATTTCCTCCTTTCTCAACTTCAATTAATTATTCATCCCTGTCTAGCTTTCCTCTGCCTGGCATGAGACAGCAAGGTTGTTTTGGTTCAGAAAATTCTCTCTCTCTCTCTCTCTCTCTCTCTCTCTCTCTCTCTCTCTCTCTCTCCTCTCTCTCTCTCTCTCTCGTAAACATTTTGGTGTCGTTCACATGCAATAATATCCTTAATAGCAACAGCTGTAGTAGTAGTAGTTGTAGTAGTAGTAGTAGTGTAATGGAATCGCCAGTCATCGTAGTAACCAGCGTTCACCGCGGCGTGTATACTCGAGAAGGATTACATTAATTCTCATTACAAACTCATTACTGCACTACCAAGGGATACACCAGAAGGAGGAGGAAGGGGAAGAGGAAGGATCAGAGGAGTTACATCGCCTCAACACTACATTACTTCGTACTCTCTCTCTCTTTCTCTCTCTGTAGTTATGATGGTGGTTGTGGGTTCATGTGTGTGTGTGTGTGTGTGTGTGTAGTAGCGGCGGATCAGAGGAAGGGAGGCAAAGAGAGCAATTAGTTTAGGAGAAGTGCGGCGTCAGGAACGAGATGACGTGGCTTCCTTTTTCTTCTTTCTCCTCCTCCTCCTCCACCTCATGCTTCTCCTCGTCCTCGTCCTCCTCCTCCTCCTCCTCCTCCTCCTCCTCCTCCTCCTCTCTTATTCCTTTCTCCTTGCTCCTTTCTCTCTTATTATCTAGCTAGTGTAGTGTAGTTTAATCAAACAACCATGTAAGGACCTAATGGTCTGTTGCTGTTTGTGGTTCCTTTGTAATCCTCCTCCTCCTCCTCCTCCTCCTGCTTCATTCGTCTGTTTTCTTCCATTTCGTGTGAGTTGACCCGGACCAAAACTTTTTTCGTGAATCAACTTGCTTAATGAGATCTTAATGATAGTAGGTTTGGTTCTCTCTCTCTCTCTCTCTCTCTCTCTCTCTCTCTTCTCTCTCTCTCTCTCTCTCTCTCTCTCTCTCTCTCTCACGCTATAACCTGATTTGCTTTTACAGTACAAATTAAGGAGAGAAAAATAATGATGACTTACGATATACGTGCTTACTTACATAATTGCGTGTGTGTGTGTGTGTGTGTGTGATAGTGAGTGAGTGAGAGTTTCCCGGATGTTGCAAGCTGTTACCGTCCTCATACCTTGCCCTTTCCGTCTCTCTCCTTCCTCTTCCCCTCTCCTCCCTCTTCTCTCTCTCTTCCTCTCCTCTCTCTCGGTATTCTCTCTCTCTCTCTCGTCACTCTCGGTTTTGCTGCTGTTTTTGCACCAACACCAACACCACACACACAACTCACACACACCACACCACACACACACACACACACAAAACACACACACACCCACACCGGTTCGCCCTGACAATGCCGAAATGATGATTTGGGTTGCTGCCTTAAGAGAGGAGGAGAGAGAGAGATTTCCCTTTCCCCACTATATTCCTTCTCTCTCTCTCTCTCTTCTCTCTCTCCCCTCTCTTCTCTTCTCTCTCTCTCTCTCTCTCTCCTCTCTCTCTCTCTCAAACATCATGATGAGAATGCATAATGATTCTAAATGTCAGTCGGTTCACTCTTGTTGATAAAGTATTATTTTCCTTTAATTTTCTCTTATTACCTTTACGACATAAGCTAAAGTAACAAAGACATACATAAGCTAAAGTAACAAACATACAAGCAAAAGAATAAAGACTACTAAGCTAAAGTAATACAGACATCATAGCTAAAAGTAAAAAGGGCAACATAGCTAAAGTAATAAAGACTACATAAGCTAAGTAATGAACCATACCTAAGCTCAAGTATGAAGACATACATAGCTAAGTAACAAAGACTCCCTAACTAAAAATACAAAGCATACATAATCTAAATATCAAAGCATACATAAGCTAAAGTAACAAAGACATACATAAGCTAAAATAATAAAGACATACATAAGCTAAGTAAGAAAAACTACATAAACTAAAGTAATGAAGACTAACATAGCAAATAACAAATACATACCCTAACTAAAGTAAAAAAGACATACATAAACTAAAGTAAACAAAGACATACATAAGCTAAAGTAACAAAGACATACATAAGCTAAAGTAACAAAGACATACATAAGCTAAAGTAATAAAGACATACATAAGCTAAAGTAACAAAGACATACATAAGCTAAAGTAACAAAGACATACATAAGCTAAAGTAACAAAGACATACATAAGCTAAAGTAATAAAGACATACATAAGCTAAAGTAACAAAGACATACATAAGCTAAAGTAATAAAGACATACATAAGCTAAAGTAATAAAGACATACATAAGCTAAAGTAATGAAGACATACATAAGCTAAAGTAATGAAGATATACATAAGCTAAAGTAACAAAGACATACATAAGCTTAAGTAACAAAGACATACATAAGCTTAAGTAATGAAGACATAACATATGCTAAAGTATATATTTTACTTTATTTTTCTCTTATTACCTTTACGACATTAGGTATTATTTTTTATTTTATTATTTATTTTGGAGAGGGTACAGTCTTACCTTTAACTGTACCTGTATTTACTTTATTAAGGTGACTTTATTTACTATAATTATTCTCTCTCTCTCTCTCTCTCTCTCTCTCTCCCTCTCTCCCTCTCTCTCTCTCTCTCTCTCTCTCTCTCTCTCTCTCTCTCTCTCTCTCTCTCTCTCTCTCTCTCTCTCTCTCTCTCTCTCTCTCTCTCTCTAAATGGTATAAGTGGATAGGATTAGTGTGTGGTGGGAGTGGAAGTGGATGAGGGTAAGAGGTGAGTGGAGGATGGAAGGGATAAGGTGGGTTTTGCCAGCGGTGGAGGCGGCTGTGTAGGAAGAGAAGGGTGGTCGGGTGGAGGCTGGGTGGGTGGGTGGTTTGAGGTGGAGGTCCAGATTAGTGGGTGAGTGGAGGGGTGGGTGGGTGGTGGGCGGAAATGCACTCCCAGTTGTAGATAGATACAGGTGGTGTGTGTGTGTGGAAAGAGAGAGAGAGAGAGAGAGAGAGAGAGAGAGAGAGAGACGGATAAAAAAGATATTGCTAGATGTATTGATGAAGAAATAACCGAATAAATCGAACAAATATACATAATGACGAAAATACTTATGCGTTGTAATTCTAAGTACTAATTAGATCTATACGAATTTTAAGCACTTATACACAATAGCAAAGATAATAAATACAGTAAAACCTCACTTTAACGAACCAATTGGAGGGAAGGGGGATACGTTATATCCGAAAGTCCGTTGTATCCGAGGTATCCGAACTCTACAACAATCAAAATACAACAGTCAAATAACAAATATAACAAATTAATACAACAATCATTACCACCTCATAAAGCAACCACCAATAGCATCACCATAACAACAATAACAATCACAACCTCAACACCCCATCTTGTTACCAGGTGTTGTCTAATTGAACAAAACAATCACTAACCAAAAAAGAAGTTATAAAAATAATTACTAATTTCCGTCACCTGTTTCCCGAGTGTGTAATAAACAATACGATGAGAGAGAGAAGAGAGAGAGAGAGAGAGAGAGAGAGAGAGAGAGAGAGAGAGAGAGAGAGAGAGAGAGAAGGAAATATAACTGATTGATACCGGAAAATGTGGTTGTATTTCCTTGTTGAGAGAGAGAGAGAGAGAGAGAGAGAGAGAGAGAGAGAGAGGGGAGAGAAGAGAGAAGGGGGGGCAGTGGAGAGGTAGGTGACGTTGGTAACACTGTTTGGTGACCTTGGTAGGGCTGAGGCTCACTGTGTTTGTGTGTGTGTGTGTGTTTAGAATTATAAGCATGTGAGTGTTATTCAGTATTTGTTCGTATGTTTTTAAATGTTTGGTATTTCTTGTCACCATTGCAATTGTTGTTATTATTATTATTTTTTTTAATATTATTTTTGTTGTTGTTTTTGTTGTTGTTGTTGTGACTTGAATATTCAGTTTGTATTTCCTTTGTTGTGACGGAAGGAAATGCGAATATGAATTTGATGAGTATAAATGTGTGTGTGAGAGAGAGAGAGAAGAGGAAGAGAGAGAGAGAGAGAGAGAGAGAGAGAGAGAGAGAGAGAGAGAGAATATCAATCAAGTCATCAAGCAATTGACATGATTAAAATATGATTAAGCTGTACCATTTCTCATAACTTATCTCCGACACACACACACACACACACACACACACACACACACACACACACACACACACACACCACACACACCACACACACACCACACACACACACACACACACACACACACACACACACACGTACATACACACACACATACACACACACACACACACACACACACACACGCATTTTTACAACATTCGAACACAAAAAGTCCTGAACAAAAATGATAGATGTGTAGATAGCGTGGAATGATTATATTGGACTGTATACTCTCCACCTTGCCTTCCTTCCTTCCTTCCTTCCTTCCTTCCTTCCTCTCACCACTCTTCTCCTATTCCACCTTTCTGTTTCCCTCTTTCCTCCTCTTCTTTATCCTTCTACCTTTCGTATTTTTTTCTTTAATATTTTATCTCTTTCCTGCCCTCTTTCTTATTTTTTCTTTTTTTGCCTTCGTTTTTTTCTTTCCCGTTTCTTTCCTTTCTATTCTCCCCATTCTTTTCCCTCCTACATCTTTCCTTTCTCTTACTTCAACTTTCAACCCCCCCCCCCCCCCGATGGGCCCGGTGCCAGAACAAAATTAGGTGTTATTAGCAAAACCGCACCTTCCGCCCGACACTGCTTCCGGTGTCACCTCGTTCCGTGTCCTGTATTATTTCCTCTCTCTCTCTCTCTCTCTCTCTCTCTCTCTCTCTCTCTCTCTCTCTCTCTCTCTCTCTCTTTCGTTCCCCTCTTTTTTTTCCCTCTCTCTTTCTCTGTTTCTCTCATAGCTTGATTTTCTCTGATATTTCTACTGATACTACTACTACTACGAGAGAAAGAAAGAGAGAGAGAACACACTCCTAACCACCACCACCATCATTCCCCTTCCTCGTATCCGCCATATTAGCTTATAAGCAACTTTTTCCCCCTTTTTTTTGCGGTCACGTAATTGGTCATGAAGGCAAATAACAGCGCCGCCCCCCCTTCCAACCCCCCTCTCCTTGCACCCCCGCTCCGCCCCCTTCTCCGATCCCCCTCTTTCCATCCCTACTCTCACCCCCATGACTCTCACCCCCACTTTACCATGCTCATTGGGGCGTGTCCTCCTCCTCCTTAATTTTTTCCCTCCTCCACATGTCCCTCCACCTCTATACCACTAATTTATATGTCTCTCTCTCTCTCTCTCTCTCTCTCTCTCTCTCTCTCTCTCTCTCTCTCTCTCTCTCTCTCTCTCTCTCTCTCCTTCTCTCTCTCTCTCTCTCTCTCTCTCTCTCTCTCTCCTCTCTCTCTCTCTCTCTCTCTTCTCCTCTCTCTCTCTCTCTCTCTCATCTCTCTCTCTCTCTCTCTCTCCTCTCTCTCTCTCGTCTCTCTCTCTCCCTCCTCTCTTCTCTCTCTCTGGTTTCCTCTCTCTCTCAATCTCCTCCTCTCTCCTCTACCTCTCTTCATCTTCTCTCTCCTTCCTCTCCTCACCTCCTCTCTCTCTCCTCCTCCCCCTCTCACTCCTCCTCATCCTCCCTCCTTCCTCCTCTCTCCTCTCCTCCTCTCCTTTCCCTCTCTCTCCTCCTCCATCCGTCTCCTCCTTCTCTCCTCTCCTCCTCACTCCTCTCCCTCCTCCTCCCTCCTCCCTCATCTCTTCCTTCAGGGAATTATTCCTACATGCTTGGTGTCACTTTCCGGTCAACATTTATCTCCTATAATCTTGAGCTCACAACTCTAAACCTAAACTACCAGGAACTATATCTATAACGTGTGGGTACTCATGAAACAATATAGCTATCACTTTTAATAGACATGAAGGACAGAGAAGAGGGGAAGGATACCATAGGAATAAATAAGGAAAGAAAGAAAGAGGAGGATCTATTAGTCTATAACGAGGGTATCTGCTGAACTACATACTACAAGCTATCAAACTACTTGTAAGAGAACAGTTGGAAAGGACAGTGGGCTGGGGGGAGGAGGAGGAGGTGGTGTGTGCTATAGGAGTCCTTAATGGCTTTCTTATAGTGACAGTAAGGAGACGTCGAAGGAGGAGGAGGAGGAGGAGGAGGAGGAGGAGGGTAATCTTCATAGGACTTAATAGCGTGTTCAATAAGTGGTTAGAAGTGGTTAGTGAGTTTCTGAAATGCAGTCTGACGAAGCCATTACTGATTAGGTGATGATGTTTGATGTGGTGGTGATGGCACTGCTGTGAGGGGTGACGGATGTGATGGTGGTGTCGGAGGTGGTGAAGAAAGTAGTGGTGATGGCGATGGCTTTAGAATTAATTACCTGAGAGCATCAAGGAGGAAGAGGAGGAGGAGGATGTGGGGTCGGGAGTTCCAAGTGAAGGAGTAGGTCAGGACACTCCCACACTCAGACCTGGGGAGGGAGGGAGGGAGTGGAGGGGTGAAAGGAAGTCATGTGGAACAGCCCTTGTGGCGGCTCACGTCCCTCCTGCAGTAGTGAGCGGGTGTTTGCCTTGCCTTGCCGCGCCTCAGCGACTGGACAGGAGGACAAAGACACCACCTACTGCTGTACCCTTCCCTCCTTCCCCATCTGCTGTACCCTTCCCTCCTTCTCCTGCTGTACCCTTCCCTCCTTCTGCTGTACCCTTCCTCCTTCCCCTTCTGCTGTACCCTTCCCTCCTTCTCCTTCTGCTGTACCCTTCCTCCTTCCCCTTCTGCTGTACCCTTCCCTCCTCCTGCTGTACCCTTCCCTCCTTCTCCTCCTGCTGTACCCTTCCCTCCTTCTCCTGCTGTACCCTTCCCTCCTTCCCCTTCTGCTGTACCCTTCCCTCCTTCTCCTCCTGCTGTACCCTTCCCTCCTTCCCCTTCTGCTGTACCCTTCCCTCCTTCTCCTGCTGTACCCTTCCCTCCTTCCCCTTCTGCTGTATCCTTCCCTCCTTCTCCTGCTGTACCCTTCCCTCCTTCCCCTTCTGCTGTACCCTTCCCTCCTTCTCCTCCTGCTGTACCCTTCCCTCCTTCCCCTTCTGCTGTACCTTTCCCTCCTTCCCTTCTGCTGTACCCTTCCCTCCTTCCCCTTCTGCTGTACCCTTCCCTCCTTCCCCTTCTGCTGTACCCTTCCTCCTTCTCCTTCTGCTGTACCCTTCCTCCTTCTCCTTCTGCTGTACCCTTCCCTCCTTCTCCTTCTGCTGTACCCTTCCCTCCTTCCCCTTCTGCTGTACCCTTCCCTCCTTCCCTCTGCTGTACCCTTCCTCCTTCTGCTGTACCCTTCCCTCCTTCCCCATCTGCTGTACCCTTCCCATCTTCTCCTGCTGTACCCTTCCCTCCTTCCCCTTCTGCTGTACCCTTCCCTCCTTCCCCTTCTGCTGTACCCTTCCTCCTTCTGCTGTACCCTTCCGTCCTTCCCCTTCTGCTGTTCCCTTCCCTCCTTCCCCTTCTGCTGTACCCTTCCCTCCTTCTGCTGTACCCTTCCCTCCTTCCCCATCTGCTGTACCCTTCCCTCCTTCCCCTTCTTCTTCTCCTCCTCCTCCGCCTCCTCCTCCTCCTGCGGTTTCTTTTGTACTCTTTTGTTTTTCTTTTTATCCACCTCAAAGAACGTGGTGAGGAAAAGTGGTATATGATAAAAACCTTGGTGACTGCGGTGGTCTTGGTGAATAGAAGGTTGGTGACGTAGCGAAACCCGGAGCACAGGACTCTTATATCTAAGTACCTTATAGTATATAGGAGGAGGTGATGTCATACGAGGCAAGAGGAAATGGCATACATACTGCACAAACCGTTACACACACACACACACACACACACGCACACGCACACGCACACGCACACACAGTCACACACAGTCACACACACACACACACGCACACACACACACCCGCGCACACACCCGCGCACACACCCGAGCACACACCCGCACATACACACACACACACACACACACACCACACACACACACACACACACACACACACACACACACACACACACACACACACACACACGGTGGGAAGCCCTGTGAGTCCGTGTATGTACAGTAGAGGTAAGGGGCACAGGTGATCACGTCCTATGATGCCTTGGGACTTAAGGTAGGGAGACAAGACAAGGACATCTGTTGACATGATCCCTGCACCTCCCCGCCTCCCTTAAAAGCTGCCCCTGTCTTGTCCAGTCATGTGGCAGCACCTCATTAAGCTTACATGCGCCCTGACATGGTGGAGGTATAAGGACTGCCGCCGCGCCTGCCCACCTATACCTTTAGCGCTGCCCTATCCCTCTATACCCCTTCCCTCCCTCGCCCTGACATGGTGTAGGTAAGAACTGCCGCGCGCCTGCCATCCTATACCTTTAGCGCTGTCCCCGTCTCTCCCCTTCCCTCTCCCTTCCCTGAGCCATAGCTGCGTCGTTCCCCTTCCCTGAGCCATAGCTGTGTCGTTCCCCTTCCCTATCCCCTTCCCTGAGCCATAGCTGCGTCGTTCCCCTTCCCTGAGCTATAGCTGTCTCGTTCCCCTTCCTTCTCCCCTTCCCTGAGCCATAGCTGCGTCATTCCCCTTCCTTCTCCCCTTCCCTGAGCCATAGCTGCGTCGTTCCCCTTCCTTCTCCCCTTCCCTGAGCCATAGCTGCGTCGTTCCCCTTCCTTCTCCCCTTCCCTGAGCCATAGCTGCGTCGTTCCCCTTCCTTCTCCCCTTCCCTGAGCCATAGCTGCGTCGTTCCCCTTCCTTCTCCCCTTCCCTGAGCCATAGCTGCGTCGTTCCCCTTCCTTCTCCCCTTCCCTGAGCCATAGCTGTCTCGTTCCCCTTCCTTCTCCCCCTTCCCTGAGCCATAGCTGTCTCGTTCCCCTTCCTTCTCCCCTTCCCTGAGCCATAGCTGTCTCGTTCCCCTTCCTTCTCCCCTTCCCTGAGCCATAGCTGCGTCGTTCCCCTTCCTTCTCCCCTTCCCTGAGCTATAGCTGTCTCGTTCCCCTTCCTTCTCCCTTCCCTGAGCCATAGCTGTCGCGTTCCCCTTCCTTCTCCCCTTCCCTGAGCCATAGCTGCGTCGTTCCCCTTCCTTCTCCCCTTCCCTGAGCTATAGCTGTCTCGTTCCCCTTCCTTCTCCCCTTCCCTGAGCCATAGCTGCGTCGTGGCCGTGATGCGAGATGAAGGCATCTCATCCCTGCCTCTTGTGGTAAGCCGTGTCGCGTGGGCTTCAGCGGCTAAGGCTTACACTTACATCTCGTTTGTCGCTGCGGTTTTTTGTTGCTGAATGTTATTTTTGTCTAGTCTCTTGCGATT
>JACEEZ010014259.1:321994-324494 GCA_016584305.1 Chionoecetes opilio | reverse complement strand
ACACACACACACACACACACACACACAATGTTAGGGGAACTCCGTAGTGTAAGGGATAGCACGCTCGGCTCACAACCGAAAAGTCCCGGGTTCGATCCCCGGGCGGAGCGAAGACAGACGGGCGGTCTTCTTAAAACCCGAGCCCCTGTCCACCCAGCAGTGAATGGGTACCGGGTGTTAGCCGGGGGTTTGTGACCCCCCTCTCGGGGTGGTGGCTTCGGCCAACACTAATATAAGCAGTAAGGATGAATGATAAAATAAATGTTGATATGGAGACGGGGCCATACGAGCGTTGCTCAGGCCCTGTAAAATACAACTAGATGAATACACACACACACACACACACACAGTCACACACACAGATGTGTGTGTGTGTAATATCCGACAAGTCTTCATATTATACATGGATTTTAATAATGAAATTATATTGAAAGTGCTTGATAACACATTCTCTCTCTCTCTCTCTCCCTCTCTCACTTTCTATCTATCTATCTCTTTTCATACCCTTTATCCCCCCCCCCCCCCTCACTACACCAGCGGGAGGGACAAACATTGGAGTGAATTACTGAAGAAATGAATAACCGCGGGGTTCATCGGCACTCCTCAGGGTCGTCTTGCATGCATGGATCCGCTGATGAATAAGTGATGAATAAGACTTGTTTGCGTAGCGTTTTTATCCTCCGATGAATAAAGTGAGTAAAGGAGAGGAGTGAAGCATTTCTCTCTCTCTCTCTCTCTCTCTCTCTTCTCTCTCCTCTCCTCTCTCTCTCCTCTCTCCTCTCTCTCTCGTTCTCTCTCTCTCTCTCTCTCTCTCTCTCTCTCTCTCTCTCTCTCTCTCTCTCTCGTCTTTGGTTCTGATTAGACAAAATATATTAAATTAAAAGGATTTTTTTTATATATAGATAATGGTAATTATGATTTTGTTTAATACTCTGCGGGAACTGCTCTTTCTAGTGGAAGTATTATATATAGTATATATATATATATATATATATATATATATATATATATATATATATATATATATATATATATATATATTATATATATATATATATATTTAGTTCCGGTAGAAAGATAAGTTCCCGCAGAGTATGTGTGTGTGTGGCTATAAGAAAGGTTTCTTTGTTGTTTAGGCGTCATATATTTTTTTGTTTTTTTCTCCGTTGTTTTTACACACACACACACACACACACACACACACACACACACACACACACACACACCACACACACACACACACACACACACACCGCCTGCTTCACACCATTCCGTGGTCGTACGTTCGATCACCGCTCACTTCCGGTTATTTTCGCTGACAAATATGGGCGGTTACTGTCCCCCTTTAGCAAGGGGATTGGGTGTGTGGTGTGTGAGGTTCCAGCATTACCCAAAAATCTGTCACTACGAGCTCCAAGCTCTTTTCGGGAGGGTAAAACGGGCGATCGCGAGTCCAGCTCGCTTGTGCAAGACCGCGAATACACACACACACACACACACACAGCCTCATGCTGCTGTTGGATGAGGGAACTGCGGGAGGGCTTGAGAGAGAGAGAGAGAGAGAGAGAGAGAGAGAGAGAGAGAGAGAGAGAGAGAGAGAGAGAGACTCGGCTAGACTTGAGGAACGGGCAGCGATGTTTTTTTTGTGTGTGCACATGTTCACAAAGCGTGGCTGGTGGTGGTGAAAATTCTGAGGTGTGGCCGAGAGAGAGAGAGAGAGAGAGAGAGGTCATACTTCAAATAAAGATGTGGGTGAAGTGTGGCCTTGTCTAACCTTAGCCAAGTACTCTGAGCGTGTGACCTCCTTACGTAGCGGTCTGGGGTGTGACGCGTGTCTGAGATGTGGCCTCGGCTCGCTGTGAGTAGTGTGACCTATTTTTTTTATAGTAACATGGCCTAGCTAGCCTTAAGGTGTGGCCTGGTGAAAGGTGCGAAGGGGTAGTGGGTGTGGCCCTCTAAAACACTGTCTTCCGCTGTGATGTGTGATGTGGAGTGAGCATTAGAGATGTGGTCAGGCTAGTAATGACCTAATGACGCAGCCTAGTTTAGTGTGGCCAGGGTAATAGCAAGAGATGTGGCCTCGTGTTCGTGTGACTCGGTGTGGCGAGAGTAGAGACATGACCTACTTTTTGTACACCGGGGCAGGAGTGTATAGGTGTGGCCACGGTAACAGGCAAGGGATGTGGTCGTGCCGTAGAGTGTGACGTATAATGTTAATAGTAATATAGAGTAGTAATGGATAAGGTGTGGTCTAAATGGGAAGGAGAGGGAAGGGGGAGAGATGTGACCCAGTACTGATGTGGTGTGTGTGTGTATGTGTGTGTGTGGCCTCTTGAAGACACCACACCTGACTCTCTCTCTCTCTCTCTCTCTCTCTCTCTCTCTCTCTCTCTCTCTCTCTCTCTCTCTCTCTCTCTCTCTCTCTCTCTCTCTCTCTCTCTTTTTATCTCTCTTATCCCACTTGCTGCTATCGAGGAAATGTAGAGAAAGAAAAATAAAT
>JACEEZ010014259.1:314494-316994 GCA_016584305.1 Chionoecetes opilio | reverse complement strand
CTCCTCCTCCTACGTACCTCCTTCCTCCTTCACTCCACACAAACCACCAGTCTTCTTGCTAGAGGAGGAGGAGGAGGAGGAACACAAAGGAATAATAATTATACAATAACACCTGTTGGTTCTTCTGAGGATGTTTATTATTAACTATATTATCTAATCTAAAGTGAGAGACGCATGATATTAAAGCAAAGGCTCCTCCCCACCCAGGACAAATTGAAAAACCATGCAACACAAAATGTCCACGGATTTTGTTGTTGTTACAAGATGAAAAAACTGCTGTCACTACTTCCACTACTACTTAGAGAGCATACGATCCATGCAAGGGCAACACGAACAACTCTTAAAAGAAACATTTCGCTGATGTATTCTCGTAGATTCTATGGCGATAATGGATCTGGTATGAATTGGAGTTGAAATACCTATCTAGTCTGTTCTTGAAAGTTGCAATTGTTGGGTTAGGTAAGGTTCGTGTCATTTAGGTTAGTGCTGGTTAGGTTAGTGTTAGTTAGGGTAGGTTTGTGTTGGTTAGATTAGGTTTGTATTAGGTTAGGCTAGGTTAGGTTAGGTTGGGCTATATTGTCAACGATACTGGCGGGTTGAGCATTGCAGACGGTGACGACCCGATTGAGGAAGTGCTTGGCGGCGCTCAACGAAAATCCTTTACCAACTAGGCTGATCTTTTAACTGTGATATCTTCTTATACTTGATCGATCGACTCTAAAGTAATCATATGTATTAATATCATCAGAACGTTTGAGTGTTTTGAATATTTTGTATTAGATCACCTCGCATTATTCGTATCGATAGGCTGGATAGATTTAGTTATCAAAGGCTTTCTTCGTATAGCATGTTTCTCAACCGGGGAATCAAGTGAACTTTCTGTTACTTTTTTTTTTTGCCCTAGGTCAGTCGTTTGAGATGTAAAATATAAATACAAAAAAACCTTGTAACTCGACACTGCACTCCCTCCATCTTTTCCATATCCTCTGTAATATACTGTACCAAAATTGTTCGCAGTATTGAAGACGGGATCAAACCAGCGAATTATACAGCTTGAATATGATTTTTAATGATTTATCTTCGATGAATTTGTGAGGAGGTGATAGGAGGAGGAAGTGGTGGTGGTGGTGGTGTCTGGTGACGTGGCCTTGAGTTTCCCATAAGCTTTTTTTTATAAATATAATCATGTACCCCCCTTCTCTCTCTCTCTCTCTCTCTCTCTCTCTCTCTCTCTCTCTCTCTCTCTCTCTCTCTCTCTCTCTCCTTTGCTTCCTTTACCTGCATATTGTATTCATTGTGAGTGAACAGAATACTTATTAAGTTATTATAGTCTACGTGTGTGTGTGTGTGTGTGTGTTACGATGCGATAAGGTAATCAGATAAGCGGGCAGGACACGCCAGCAGCACAGGTGGTGTTTGTGATGCACTTGCCCCTATCACGTGACGAGGCGAAGGGCAACGTAAATAAACCCTTTCCCCGTAATCCCCCAAGCCTCGATCTGGGCCATCCTTGTCCTCGCCCTCCTCGTCCTCGCCCTCCTCGTCCTCGTCTTCGCCCTCTACATCATCCTCGCCCATTTCATCATTGTCCTCGCCCTCTTCATCCTCGTCCTCGCCCTCTTCATCCTCGTCCTCGCCCTCTTCATCCTCGTCCTCGCTCTCTTCATCCTCATCCTCGCCCTCTTCATCCTCATCCTCGCCCTCGCCTTCTACATCCTTATCCTCGTCCTCGCCCTCTTCATCATCGTTCTTGCCCTCTACATCCTCGTCCTCGCCCTCTTCATCCTCGTCCTCGCCCTCGCCCTCTACATCGTCCTCGCCCTCTTCATCCACGTCCTCGTCTCAGTATTCAACCCTCCACACCCATAGGTCGTGATCCATAAATTAGAAAATATTGTAAAATGACGTCAAAAAAGAAATGGTGAAATACGCACTTGGCGATGGTTAAAGGGCGGGGCGGGGCGGGACAGGGAGGGTCGCACTAACAAACGCCCTTTCTCTTCCTCCTCCTCCTCCTCCTCCTCCTCCTCCTCCTCCTCCTCCTCCTCCTCCTCCTCCTCCTCCTCCTCCTCCTCCTCCTCCTCTCCCTCCTCTCCTTTCTCCACCTCCTTTCCCTCCTCCACCTCTTGACGCCAATGCTAGGACCGACGGGCGGACTCAAAACGGATCATTTACAAAACAAAATCTTACCAAAAATATTCCCACAAAACATTTCCGGCGTTACATGCACTGAAATGATCCAAATTTATTTCTTGATTAAGACGCAATGACTTGAATGGTTATGAGAAGCATCAAGATTCTGAGAAATGCAAGACAAATTATTAAATACACCTTTTGTCCTGCTAATAATAATGACAAGAACCGTTAATTTCCTTTGACAATAAACTGAAAAAAAGACTTTAATTAGTAACGTGGATTGGAAGTGTTCACGACCTTGAAGACTTCGATTATGAACAGTCTTAATAACCTTACGCAGTGGCGGAACTGTGTGTGTGGGGGG
>JACEEZ010014259.1:304494-306994 GCA_016584305.1 Chionoecetes opilio | reverse complement strand
CACACACACACACACACACAGGGGTACTCCGTAGTGTAG
This sequence comes from Chionoecetes opilio, assembly GCA_016584305.1. NCBI lineage: Eukaryota > Metazoa > Arthropoda > Malacostraca > Decapoda > Majidae > Chionoecetes > Chionoecetes opilio. The sequence goes on along the minus strand of JACEEZ010014259.1, from coordinate 306,955 downwards.
TGGTTAGCACGCTCGGTTCACAACCGAGAAGTCCCGGGTTCGATCCCGGGCGGAGCGGAAATATATGGGCTGTTTCCTTAAAACCCCAGCCCCTGTCCACCCAGCAGTGAATGGGTACCGGGTGTCAGCCGGGGGTTTGTGACCCCCCTCCCGGGGTGGTGGCTTCGGCCAACACTAACCACTAAGGATGAATGATAAAAATGTTGATATGGAGACGGCCACACGAGCGTTGCTCTGGCCCTGTAAAATACAACTAGATGGATGAATACACACACACACACACACACACACACACACACACACACACACACACACACACACACACACACACACACACACACACACACACACACACACACACACACACACACGTAAGGTATTGAAGTTAAGTTTAGTTATAGTCATGACGTCAAATGCCTCCTTCTTCTTCTTCTTCTTCTTCTTCTTCTTCTCCTTCTCCTTCTCCTTCTCCTTCTCCTCTCCTCCTCCTCCTCCTCCTCCTCCTCCTCCTCCTCCTCCTCCTCCTCCTCCTCCTCCTCCTCCTCCCCCAACTCTTTCTCTTCTCTTACCCAGCAGGTTTCTCGTTTCCCCTCCCCCCTCCTTTTCATTTCCCCCCCCTCCCTACCTCCTCCAACTATCCCCAATGACCCCCCCCCCCCTACTACCTCAAGTCCTTCCGGCACATATAGATGACGAACGTAAACCGGATTTTCCTCAACTTTTCACCGACTTTTCCATGGAAGTTCATTTTTTTATATTATTTTCTATTTCATATAACTTTTTTTTCTATTAACTCTTGTGGTCCATTGCACTTATACTGGTGTGTGTGTGTGTGTGTGTGTGTGTGTGTGTGTGTGTGTGTGTGTGTGTGTGTGTGTGTGTGTGTGTGTGTGTGTGTGTGTGTGTGTGATTATGGTGAGTGCACGAATGATGGTGGTAGAGGCAAATGTGTTAGTGATGGTGGTAGTAGTGGTGGTGATGGTGGTAGTGGTAGTGGTGGTGGTGGTGGTAGTGATGATGATGGTGGTAATAGTGGTAGTGGTAGTGGTGATGATGGTGATGGTGGTAGTGGTGATGATGGTGGTGGTAGTGGTGATGATGGTGGTAGTGGTGATGGTGGTAGTGGTGATGGTGATGGTGGTAGTGGTGATGATGGTGGTAGTGGTGATGGTGGTGGTAGTGGTGATGATGATGGTAAAACTTTTTTAACGTTAAAGGACAAGACTGTCTTCGTTACCAAAAACATATCCTGCCTTCCAAAATGTATAGTGATGGTAATGGTGGTGGTGTTAGTGGCGGTGGTGTTGGGGGTGATGGTGGTAGTGGTGTTGGGGGTGATGGTGGTGAAGGTGATGATAGTGGTAGTAGTGGTGGGGGTGATGGTGGTAGTGGTGGTGATGGTGGTGGAGGAAACTAAGCAGGATGTGGTGTCTGAGGAGTGGCAAGGCCGGCAGCTCCCCCCCCTTTCTCTCTCTCTCTCTCTCTCTCTCTCTCTCTCTCTCTCTCTCTCTCTCTCTCTCTCTCTCTCTCTCTCTCTCTCTCTCTCTCTTATACCACAGTTTCCTTCACCTATTCCTTACTACCCAACTCTCTCCTCTCTCTCTCTCTCTCTCTCTCTCTCTCTCTCTCTCTCTCTCTCTCTCTCTCTCTCTCTCTCTCTCTCTCTCTCTCTCTCTCTCTCTCTCTCTCTCTCTCTCTCTCTCTCTCTCCTGTCTACCTTCAACGTTATCTTTTCGCCCTGTTGTCTGCTTCCACAGTACGATAAACAGATGAACAACTTTTTTCCGTCAGAGAGAGAGAGAGAGAGAGAGAGAGACTGACTTGAGTGAGTTTGTGGCCGGAAGTCTTACGACCTTGATGATGAATACCGTAATTAAAGAGAGAGAGAGAGAGAGATATATGCGTTGTAAAGCTGACTAAATACCATTATATTTCATGTTATCTTATGTTCTTGCCCCTCCCCCCTCTCCCACACACATAGATTAAAATAGAAATAGCAATAAAATAAGGCGTTTTCTGCGGGGATCCTGATTGCAACCGAAACATTTTCGGTTGCTCAAATTTCGATCCCTGTTCAACCATCCAGGGAAGATGATTGGCCCGACTCGCAATCATTTGTTGTTGTTGTTGTGACCGTTTGCAACCGAAAATTTTCCGATTGCAACCAAAAATCCCCCGCAGAAAACGCCTTTAGTTTTTACACATATTGAGATCCACACGACCATAAAATGAGCTTCCTTTGCGCGCGCACACACACACACACCACACACACACACACACACACACACACACACACACACACACACACACACACACACCACACACACAATGACTGGGAGTGAGGCAAACACAAAAAAAAAAAAAAAACGGGTGCTCATAATCGTCCTGTTTCGTGTTCAATGTCTCGCCTTATCGATGCATCTCGCTTAACTCCAACACAAGAAGACGTAGGTAGCGAGCG
>JACEEZ010014259.1:299494-301994 GCA_016584305.1 Chionoecetes opilio | reverse complement strand
AGTAAGTGGTAGTGGCGATGGTAGGAGTGTGGTAGACAGACAGGCAGACAGGCAGGCAGGTAGGAGGGAGGAAGGGTAGTGGTAGCAGCTGTGGTGGTAGTGGTGCGTGGTAAGGCGGTAGTGGTAGACAGACAGGCAGACAGGCAGGTAGGAGGGAGGGAGGGTAAGTCAGGTGTGGCACAGTGGCAGACGCAGGAAGGTAAATACTAAATATATCTTGTCTGGTCTTCGCTGGGCCGACCCGACTCAATGCGGCGGCGACTGTCCACTCACGCCACCCGCCCGCAGCCACCCGAGTCCCCGCTACCCCGCCCGCGCCACCCCGCCGCCTAGGCACACACGCACGGGCCGCCCAATACAAGGTAGCCGCGTAGCCTGGCACACCTGCTGGCCTGGCTATCGCGGCTCCTGTTTCATGCGCCCTTATCAGTTTTGTGGTCATTGTTATCACTCTTATTTGATTTTTTTTTTTTTTCCAGTATACTACATATTGCTACATTGTTAATTTGGAAAGAAAACTAATGTACTGCGGGTGTTTTTGTCTCGGCCTCTTCTTTTCAATCTTATTATTTTTTTCCTTCCACTTCGTCTTCTAATTATATGTATTATCATTATTATTATCATCATCATTATTACTACTGCTACTACTACTACTATACTATTGCTTCTACTACTACTACTACTACTACTACTACTACTACTACTACTACTACTACTACTACTACTACTACTACTAGAACACAACTACAAAAATGATACCTCTACCACATGTTTATTTATGAAATATATGCGGGCTCCACTAATTGGAGGTCAGTAGCCCCAACTCAGGTCGCTACTGACTGTGGCATCCAACCATAGACTACTACTACTTATCTATTAATTACTCTCCTCTCTCCATCTACTACTACTACTAGTACTACTACTTCTACTTCTACTACTAATACTAATACTAATACTAATACTACTACTACTACTACTACTACTACTACTATCATTCGTCATTATCATCATTGAAACGCTAAGGAAAGTATGGTAAAACATCAGTCAATACAAACCGAGACAGGAGCGGGATAGTGGCATGATTTACTCTCTCTCTCTCTCTCTCTCTCTCTCTCTCTCTCTCTCTCCTCTCTCTCTCTCTCTTCTCTCTCTCTCTCTCTCTCTCTCTCTCTCTCTCTCTCTCTCTCCAATCCCCCCCTCCCCCGCTGTCTGTCTGCCCGCCCGCCATCAATACCTGAGAATCATTCATGACTCTTTACTTTGTCAAGAGCTTCTATTTCCAACGTCACGTAAGCGTCAAGTCGCCGCTGTGGGATCAATGGTTACACAGCGACTACACTCTCCGTGGACTCCTTGATGTGTTAATCAGGGTACAACAAGAAGTAACTAATTCAAACTGGAAAAACGTAGACTAAATTTTAAAAAAGCAATAGGGAAATGAAAGAAAGAAAAGTGTGAGGCTACAACAACCCTACATAGAGGAGGAAGAGAATATAGTGGGGGAGTATTTGTTTGGAGACGGGAATATGGAAGAAGGAAAAAGAACAATCAACAGTTTTTGGATGACCAGATAAAATAAAAGGAAAGAAAGAGAAAGAAACTAAAAGACAGAATAAGAAGACAACTAACTAAAGACCCAGACAGCAAGAAGAAACACGTCAGGGAGTGCCGATGAAAAAGGCCAGACTCCCGACCCACAACTGTACTGAACTGAACTGGGTGGGATAAACTGGTTCACAAATAGGGTGGTAAATGATTGGAATGGACTCAGTCGTCAGGTAGTGCGGTGTCAATAGGAAGTTTTAAAAGGAGGCTAGACAATTTCATGGATGGGGATGAAAGGTGGATGTAGGACTTGTAGGTAGTGTTAAGTAACAGGAACTACCACGTGTAGGTCTCATTGCCTCTTGTAGCTTCCTTATTTTCTTATGTTCTGAATCAATATATTACCTCCTTCGATAAACACAAAACAAAGATCCACACATTGTTTTTCAGACATTTCATGCATGTTATTTGTAGTTTAAGTTATACGGTTTTTTAAGCAATCACTTGAATACATATTTCTTTTTAGTGTCATGTATATATTGTTTATTTTACGGTCGTTTATTGTATATTTGTTTTTGTATTTGAGAGGGATTGGGAGGGATTAGTAAGGGAGTGGTGGAGTTAGCGTAGGGATTAGTAGAGTGTGGAGAGAGGTGGAGGGTGTGTGTGGTAGTGATAGGACGTTAAGTAAGAGGACAGGTTATAATAGCAGTATATAAAGGCAGATGTTGATACGAAAACAAACCTTGGCCAGACAGAAAGATGGAGTGCGCAAGACGAGCTGATGGACAGACACAGACAAACAGACAGAGACAGACAGGCATACAGACAGACAGGCAGACAGACAGACAGGCATACAGACAGACAAATATATATAGAGAGACAGACAGACAGACAGACCTTGACCTTGTACCAGACAATACGCAATACTGTGCGCCAGGTAGCTACACACCCA
>JACEEZ010014259.1:281994-289494 GCA_016584305.1 Chionoecetes opilio | reverse complement strand
TTAGTGGTGATGTGTGGTGACTTGTGTGGTGGTGGTGGTGATAGGGGTGGTGAGGTTGTGTATACTGTTTGTGATTTGTGATAAGGTTAGGTGTTTTGAAAGAGAGAGAGAGAGAGAGAGAGAGAGAGAGAGAGAGAGAGAGAGAGAGAGAGAGAGAGAGAGAGAAGGGTAACATAATATTATCCTAATTGATTATATCTTCTTTTTTTTACCTTTATCATCATTTATTTCCTTAGTAGTGTGTCTCCATATATATCTTTTCCTCCTTAGGTAATGTAATCTCCTCCTCCTTCCCTACCTCCTTTTCCTCCTCCTCCTCCTCCTCCTCCTCCACGTGTTTCCTCCCTCGGCTCCTCCCCCGACAGCCTGCCACTCTCCTCTATTTCCGTCTTACCCTCAAAAGGTGATCTGCCAGCCAGCTAGCTCCCTTCCCCTCTTCCCCAACCTTCCCTACCTTCCCCTCCCCTCTTCTCCCCTCCATTTCCCTCCCCTCTCCTTTACCCTCCCTTTCCTCACCTTTACTCACCATCCCCTCCTTCCTCTCCTTCTCCTCACCTCTCATCCTCTTCCATCTCCTCATCTCCCCTTACCTTCTCTCCCCTACCTTCCCCCTCTTTCCCCTCACCTTTAACCCTCTTCCATCTCCTCATCTCTCGTCCAGACGTGAGTTCGCAATGTGCAGCGTCCCTGTGCATTCGGTCAGCGGTTAGAGTCCGCCTAGTTCGTGCTGACGTGGCGGCGCTTTGTATAGTCAATAACCTTGTAGTTGGTACTTGCAAAGTGTCTAGATAGGATGAAAATCTTATCTTATCATCTCTCGTCCCCTCCCCTTCCCTACCTTTCCCCTCCTCTCCCATACTTTCCTTATCTCTCACCCTCTTCCCCTCTTCCCCTCCCTTGCTCTCCCCTCCCCTCACCTCCTTCTTTCCCCTCATCTCTCATTCCCTTCCATCTTCTTCCATCCTATTTATACCTCCCTCATTCCCCCCTTTTCACTTTCTTCTCCCTCCTTCCTTACTGTCCTTTCGTTTTTTTTCTCTGCATCTCCTCTATTCAGCTCTCTCTCTCTCTCTCTCTCTCTCTCTCTCTCTCTCTCTCTCTCCTCTCTCTCTCTCTCTCCTCTCTCTCTCTCTCCTCTCTCTCTTCTTTCGTTATTTGTTTTCCGTCTTTCATCACTCTATTAGCATATTTTCCTCCTCCTCCTCCTCATCTCGGTTAACTTTCTATATTTTTCTATTATAGATTTTTTATTTTACTTTTTCCTCCACTTTCATATCTCCTCCCTTGCACCACCACCACAACCACAACCACCACGGTGAACTTTTGTCTTTTTTCTCTTCATCTCTTTTGTCTCTTCTGTCATCACTTTTCCCACTTTTATTATATATTTCATGTTATCCGTATTTTTCTTTACATAGTTACTTTCTGATCATGATATTGTATGTTTGTCTCTCTCTCTCTCTCTCTCTCTCTCTCTCTCTCTCTCTCTCTCTCTCCTCTCTCTCTCTCTCTCTCAATCCTCGCTCAACGTTGCCTTTGAAGTGACCGTTTATATCTTTGTTTTTTTCTTTATTTACATAAGAAGATAATTTAATTGTTTTTTTGACGTTGACTTGTTGCTTAAATATGAATTCTGACATTTTATTTAACTGTTTTCTTTTATGTTAGAGAGAGAGAGAGAGAGAGAGAGAGAGAGAGAGAGAGAGAGAGAGAGAGAGAGAGAGAGAGAGAGATTTAGTTGCCAAAAGTGTGGTTCTTATCTTTTTTGCTATATATTTATTCATATTTTTGGCACTGAGTGAGTGAGCGCGTAATTGACGGGTTGATTTTTGTTGATCTTTCGAATTTATTATTTATTTATTTATTTATTCATAGTTCTTTATATTTTATTCATTTATCCATCTCTCCATTTTTTCAGTAACTCTTTATTGATCCGTTTCTACATAAATTTTTTTTTTTTAATATGTTTATGCATGTTTTTATTTTATTCATTTATCCATCTTTATATATTTTTCAGTAACTGTATTTATACGTTTTTATGTATATTTATTTTTACAAGGGCAATTAATTATAAGTCGTATCACAAACTTCTCAATTTCGTTATTATTATTATTTTTTCCATTTCTATCTGGTTTATTATCTAGATTGTGTTCCCGCTGAGACACCATGGAACGGGAAGTAGAATTTTTTTTTTTTTGTAATGTTTTCAAATTTAGAAATCACAACATTCCTATTTTCTTTTCCATATTTTTTTTACTTTTCTCTTCCCACATTGTGTTCATTTTGTTATTTTTGTACCTCTCCTTTTTCTCTCCTTCTTTCTTTATTTTTTTTGTTTTTCCTTCCCTTTCCATTTTCTGTCATTCATTATTTTTTGATATTGTCTTTCCCTTTCCATTTTCTCCTTCCTTCTTCATTTTGTTATTTTCCTTCCCTGCGTTTGCTACTTTTTGCCTCCTCCTCCTCCTCCTCCTCTCCTCCTCCTCCTCCTCCTCCTCCTCCCACCCTCTATAGGTACACCTTCCCATTAACCTTGTAACTCCGTAAAGTGTGTCAAGTCTCTCAGACGCCCCAGAATCAACGTCGCCTTGAAATTTGGCAGAGCTCTTGTGTACACACACACACACACACACACACACACACACACACACACACACACACACACACACACACACACACACACACACACACACACACACACACACACACACCGAGAGAGAGGTCTCCGTCAGGTAGGTCCTCCGTGGCCTTGGAGTTGTATATATGCCTCGCCGTATTCCTCGTTTTGTCCTCCTCTCTCCCTCCTTCTTTCCTTATCCCTTCCTTCCATCCTTCCCTATCTATCCCTCCCTCCTTCCTTCCTTATACCTCTCCCACTCCCTCCCCCTCTATCCCTCCCTCCTTCCTTCCTTAGCCCTCTCCCACTCCCTCCCTCCTCCTCTATCCCTCCTTCCTTCCTCTTGCAGCGTCAGGGATAAACTCAGAAGTCACGAGATGCAGAAGCCGCACAGTTTCCCTCCCGTGCCCACACTTACTCTTCCTTTCTCCGTCGTAAGTCAGGCGTTGCGTAGATGCGTCTCCACACCTCACCTGTCCCTCACCTGTGGCGGGCTTCCTTCCACCGGCGTACACTGCGGCGTGGTGTCCCCCTTGAGCAAGGGGATGGGTATGTGTGGTGTTTGAGGTCTCAGCATTACCCAAAGATCGGTCATAATGAGCTCCAAGCTCGCTCCGGGAGGGTGATACTGGCGATCGCGAGTGTGGCTCGCGTGAACAAGACCATGGGTGAATTACACACGTGCACTATAGATAGATAGACAGATAAGATATAGATATAGATAGATAGATAGAAAGAAGATGGCAAGATGGGAAAAGAGATACGCTAATATACGTACAGACAGACAGACTAGACAAAAGTAACTTTTTATTTCATTCAGTGACTCACTTTTATCATGTTGAAAAACGCTTGGTAAAATAACTAGTCTGGCTACACCTGCCGTAATTATCCTGTCTGCTGTCCCCTCCTTCCCTTCCCCTCCTTCCCTTCCCTCCTTCCTCGCATCAACAAGTGGGTCACCATCCCTCTAATTAGCCTAAACTCCCACGCCCCTACCCCGCGGCGTCGACAGAGGGGAAAACCTTTGCTTGTAGGATGAGGATCGAGGGAGATCAGATGGAGAAAGACGTATGAGAAGGATGATTAGGTAATGAGTGATGGCTATGCAGAAAAAATATGAGGCTATGGGGAGAGGTGAGGTAGGTTAAAGAGGAGAGGGGAAAGGTAGAAAGGGAAGGAGAGGGGAAGAGGTATAGAATGAAATGAGAGTTAAGGAAGAGGAGGTGAGGGGAAGGGAGTAAGGGAGGGAGAGGGGAAGCTTGTTTTTTTTTTGTGTGTGTGTGTGTGTTTCTGTTTGATGAAAAAGTTGAAATGGTGAATTTTTTATTGTTTTTTTCTATCACTAGTTAGCTAATTATTTGACGTAATTTTTTTTTTTTCTCTCTCTCTCTCTCTCTCTCTCTCTCTCTCTCTCTCTCTCTCATCTCCTCCTCTCTCTCTCTCTCTCTCTCTTCTCCTCTCTCTCTCTCGTCTCTCTCTCTCTCTCTCTCTCTCTCTCTCTCTCTCTCTCTCTCTCTCTCTCTCTCTCTCTCTCTCTCTCTCTCTCTCTCTCTCTCTCTCGAGGATAAGGTAGAGATGGAGCTTAGGATAAATTGTGACCACAGGTGTTCTTAGTAGCCACCTGTGTGTGTGTGTGTGTGTGTGTGTGTGTGTGTGTGTCGTCAGGAGCTTAGGGGATCAGGTCATCAGGTCAGGTCAAGGCGTACAGTGAGAAAAGAAAAATCATTAATATTCATTTAGCTTCGAATCTCCTTACCTGTCAGACCTCACCTGTAGACCCCCCTTCTCCCACTCCCGCCACCCCATACTTACCCCCCACCCACACCCCATTCACCCCCACCCCCTACTTATCCCCACATCCCCCCACATCCCCCCTCACCTATCTACCTATAATACCTCTGCCTATACACCCATTTCTTCCCCCCTCCCCAACTCGAAACCTTCCCTCCCCTTCTCTTCCTCATCATTTAGCTACACATCTGCTTCCCCGCCTCCCCGAAGTACACACACACACACACGCACACACGCACACGCACATACGCACACGCACATACGCACACGCACATACGCACATACGCACATACGCACACGCACATACGCACACACACACACACACACACACACACACACACACACACACACACACACACACACACACACACACACGGGGGGGGGGGACCATATGCCTCCCCAATATCTTCCTCCCCCACGCCAAATGCTCCCCACATTGGCCGTCACTCATTGCTTCTCCCCCCCTCCTCCCCATCTCCCCTCAGTGCAAACCTAAGCTCGAGTTGTCCTTGAGGCCGAGTAGAGGTGTTCCTTGTAAGGGCAGCCGGCGTGAGGGAGAGAAGGAAGTTAGAGGTTCATACAAGGACGAGTAACATGCTCAGGCTGGAAAGGAATTGTTATTTTCTCCATGCGCGTGTGTGTGTGTGGGGGGGGGGGGGGGGAAGTGATGAATAATAGATTGGCACTTAAATCGCACTCAAAGAAACCTGACTCGTATTGCTACTTTTGTTTTACGTATATGACTACTACTACTACTACTACTACTACTACTACTACTACTACTACTACTACTACTACTACTACTACTCTTACTACTACTAGTCTAGCTACCATAGTAACAAAGCCTTGTGTCTCCCGCAGCCACAACACACAGTCGACCACGTGGGAGGACCCGCGCAAGTTACTCCTGAAGCAGAGGCCGCGGCAACACGGCGCTGTCTCCCCGGCACCCCAGAACAGTGCTCCTCCCCCCAACCTTGGCCCGCCCCCACCCATGCCCCAGCAAGGACCTCCCGTAGGACCTCCCGTAGGACCTCCTGTAGGACCTCCCGTAGGACCTCCCGCAGGACCTCCCCCAGGGGCCCCTCCGCCGGCCTCCGCACAGAGCGCCAACTCCCAGGAGGTGGTGAACGGCAACCTGGGGCCCCTGCCGGACAGCTGGGAACAGGCGGTCACTCCGGAGGGCGAGATCTACTTCATTAACCACACCGACAAGTCCACTTCTTGGTTCGATCCCCGGCTACGTGAGTATTGCGTATGTGTGACTGTGACTGTGTATGAGTGTGGTGTGTGTGTGACTGTGGTGTGTCTGTGACTGTGGTGTGTGTGTATGTGTGTGGTGTGTGTATATGTGTGGTGTGTGTGTGTGTGTGTGTGTGTGTGTGTGTGTGTGTGTGTGTGTGTGTGTGTGTGTGTGTGTGTGTGGTAGGAGTCAGTCAGCGACCTCTGGCGACACCCCAGACTTGGCCGCCCGCCACCTATCCTGGTCGGCCGCGCCCCTCACCTCCGCGGCGCCCTCCGTCCACTGCGCCCGCCCCGTCACTAACACACACACACACACACACACACACACACACACACACACACACACACACACACACACACACACACACACACACACACACACACACACACACACACACACACACACACACACACACACATAAACACACACATAAACAGAATCGCCTCTATTGTCCCTCCACCTTCGTTTTTCTCGCGTCAACCGCAGCCTTCGTTTTTGTCTCATGAAGGACGGAGGAGGCAGGAGGCAGGAGGCAGGAGGCAGGAGGCAGGAGGCAGGAGGCAGGAGGAGGAGGCGGCAGGAGGCAGGAGGAGGAGGAGGCAGCAGGAGAAGGAGGAGGAGTAGGGAGGAGGCAGGAGAAGGCGGTAGCAAAGAAAAAAAAGTCCATCTCTTCTATCTGAAAAGGGAAAGGAAAGGAATAAAGAAAGAAAAGAGATTTGATGGGAGATGAGGATAGGGTTGGATGGATAAGAGAAAGGAGTGGAAGGGAAGGGATTTAAGGGTCAGAAACTCAAAACAAGCCTTACCTGACCTTGTCCCTGAACAGGTCACGTGTTGGAGAAGGTAGGGGAGAGGAAGGTAGGAGAGAGACCTTGTGGGGAAGTTGTTGAGCCGCCCGAAGGTTGAGCAGAGATCTCTCACTCTTGTATTTTGGTCTGAATATTTTTTTCTTCAGCTGGTGTCAAGTTAGAGAGAGAGAGAGAGAGAGAGAGAGAGAGAGAGAGAGAGAGAGAGAGAGAGGAGAGAATTCCGCGGTTTCAGTGAACAATTAATTTAATATACGTAGATATAATGTTGATATATCATGTTTCTTCTTCTTTTTCCTTGACTGTACCGAGCTCTTCTTTTTCTTCTATAATTTTTTTCTTGTCTGTACTGAGCCATTCTTCTTTTTCTTCTATTTCTTCTTATTCCTTGACTGCACCGAGCCACCTTGAGCCTTGGGGGGGGGGGGGGGGAGACTGACCATCGGAAGCACCCCTCTCCCATCGCCCCCATCACTATGCCCACCCCCCACCCCCATCACCCTACCTGCCATAATACCCCTTCTCTCCTCCATGACTCCCTCCATCCCTCTTCTTACCTCTTGTGTCCCTCATGTCTCTCTTGCTATCTCATTTATATCCCCCTTCTTTTATATCTCCCACGTTCCCTCCTTCCTTTTCCTTCTTTCATAGTTCCTTTCTTTTCCTCCATCTTCTCTCTCTCTCTCTCTCTCTCTCTCTCTCTCGCTCCTCTCTCTCTCTCCTCTCTCTCTCTCTCTCTCTCTCTCTTTCTCTTTCTCTTTCTCTTTCTCTCTTTCTCTCTCTTTCTCTCTCTCTCTCTCTCTCTCTCTCTCTCTCTCTCTCTCTCTCTCTCTCGTCCCTCTTTATTCATCACTTTCCCTCATATATCCCTCATTTTGAAGGATATCCATCATCTCATCCTCATCCTCGTCACCCTTGCGACTTCCTACTCCTTCCCTTCTTTCCTCCATCCCTTCCCCCCCTCCCTCCCTCTCCCCCTCCATCCATCTCCAGTTCTTCCTTCCATCCCTCCTGTCCTTCCTCCATCCCTTCCTCACTCC
>JACEEZ010014259.1:181994-271994 GCA_016584305.1 Chionoecetes opilio | reverse complement strand
CAAGTAAGGGTGGATTTCCGGCTGCCCAACACTTAACGACCTTCGCCGGGCTGTCTGGTGTCCCGTCTCCCCCATTCTTTGCACCTTCAGATAAGTGTTACCATGATTTTGATTTTGAGAGATCGAAGGTGTCTGTTATAATTGCCCTTAACCCTTTGAGGACCAGAATGTAGTTTTCATTGTAATGTGGCTACCATTAGACTATTTTTATGAATGTAAGCAATATTCTATAGACATGACCTGTATATTACCATTGCCCGCTACCGAATTTGGTATATTGTTACTTTTCGTAATGGCTAACTGACGATTTTATATAGCAAAGTAAAGATCTGGGCGTGAAGGGGTTAAACCGTTAAAGCCTGCATATGGTTGAGTTCTTACGTGGTGAATGACCGTCAACAATAATCCTACATACGTGAATTAGTAGATCGCAGCGGTGCAGAATCCTCTTAACGGTATTGTTGGTTATCCTCCTTGTATGTAATTCTTGGCCGGTTGAGTGAGGATGAAGGGAAGGGAAGGGCGGCAAGGAAGTGTTATAAGAATCAAGGGTTTGTAGAGGGAATTACTTTCATGCAGCGTGAGAGGTGGACAAGTATTATGGTGTACTTTCAATGTGTGTGTGTGTGTGTGTGTGTGTGTGTGCCAAGAAAGAGGAAAAAAAAGTTAGTAATGGGTGGCTCGTGCGGCGCGTGAGGTGGGCGGTGGCGAGGCGAGGGCGGCAGCGATAGGCAACGTGAAGCAAGACAAGCAAGTGGCGAAATCTTGTAAGTCTGTTTACTAAGAGAACGATAGTTAGAAAATCTTGCAAATCTGTTTCTTAAAGAATGACAGTTAGAAAATCTTGCAAGTCTGTTTCTTAAAGAACGACAGTTAGAAAATCTTGCAAGTCTGTTTACTAAAAGAACGATAGATAGGGTGGGCCTCCAAAACACACACACACACACACACACGCACACAACGTATTATACTGTTAACTTTTGATCAGTCTGTAATGGGCTGCCTAACGTGGGGCGGGGCAGCAGGGATGACCACCGAATTTATTCCCTCGAGTATTGTAAAAAATGGACACTTGCTCTTCCCTTATTAATGAATGGGATGAATATATAAGATGATGAAATAGATGAAAATATCGAAAGAGAATGCGGAGGAAATCGATACACCTGTGACTTTCTCCAGGTATTATTTTGAGTTTTATTAATTTATTTTTGTTATCATATTTTTATTATTTTTTCACCTACCTTTTACTATTTCTCGTTCTTCCATCTCGGATCTGTGTAGGAGAGAGAGAGAGAGAGAGAGAGAGGGGGGGGGGGCAGTGGTGGGAGTGGAGTGCAAAGCGGGGCCAGTACAAGCTAACGGACCATCCACCTCTACTACTTCCCCCCTTCCTTCCTCCTCCTCTCTCCTCACCTCACCTTTCCTCCATCCCCCTCGCCTAGTGCCCCCCCCCCCTCATGCAACGTCTCCATGTCAGCTGATTCCCAGTGCCTCGTCCTCGATCTCGCTTTAACATTGTTCTACTAATCTCAATGGTCGCCTCAGTTCGCTTGGTCCTACGGTTAAACAGTTATCTCTTATCAACACAGACATTGAAGCTATTTGCTATTTCTCTGTGTAATTCCTCTTCCTCCTCTTCCTCTGGCTTTACCGTCAGAGGCATACCTGTGTCCCGTCACCTTGAATCTTAGGCTACTCAGTACACGATGTTTTTTTTAAATTTTAATCTCATTTACTCTTTGAATTCCTTCTACTTATTTGCTTCGTTGCCTTTACCTGCCTCTTCCTACTTCTACTTCTTTTTCTTATTTCCTCACATTTTTCTAGTCTATCAATCTATGTATTGTTTTACTCATGCAGTTAAGTTTATTCTTATTCCATGTATACATTTTCGAGTTTGTTATTTAGACTTGCACGATTTGCAGTTAAAAAAAACTGGTGACAGCGGTGGGATATCCGGTTGATACAGTACATTAAAACCTACAAGAGTGTTATGTGTACATGGATATCCAAATTATCGTTCATTATATTTTTGTCAATCACCTTGAATTCTCTGTGACGCTCTGCTTCACAGAGCGGTCATGAATTAAGGAGCGATCTTGTTCATACTCATAAACATACAATTGACTGATAACTAGATATCGGTCAACAGGCAGCGGCGGCAGGGGCAAGAAGTAGCGCAACACAATGTAATACAACTACAACACAACATAACAGTAATATAACAATCAAGTAACTCAAACACTATAAATCAACTCAGTTTCTCTGTTACTCTCCCTCTGTTCGCTTGAATTTCCACGTTGTGTACTCAATGCACTCTTATATTTATGTTCTTTGTGTTATATTTCAATGCAATACAGGAGTGGCGTATTTTAGTTAGTGTTGCGGTGAACAGAAACAGCACGAGAAGTAACACAGAGCGAATTGGTATTTGTAGAAGACGTAGCGTTGAATATTGAAACTTTTGAAATGTTAGATGCGGTAGAAGAATTTTGTATATCGAAAAGAATAAGAAATATATGATCAGTTTATATATATATTTTTTTTTTATTCAGCAACTCATCACTATTACCAAAAACTATTAAAACAAACCATCACTTAAGCCAGACTGCCAAACCATTCAAGTTTATTTTCGTCCGCGCAGACTCGTAATAATCACTCGTACAGATGTGGTAGTTCATCGCAGCGGTGGGGCAAGGCAGTAATTATGACGTGATGAAGAGCATATGTGGGTAGACTCATCTCAGTCACTTTTATAATGTAGTGAGGCGAAGCAAATGTAGGTTATTCGGTGTGGTTTAACTTTACACCGCCCTTATAATATACTCTTTACTTCCTCACCTAGTTTATCTATCCCGTTATCCCTTCCAGATGTCCACAACACACACACACACATATTAGTTGAAGGAAAGACTGGATAAATGTAGATACGGAGACGGGACCAAACGTAGCTCAGGCCCTGTAAGACACAACTAGATAAATACACACACACACACACACACACACACACACACACACATCATCTATGGTTTACACTTGGCACATCGTCGCCTTTCACGGTGTAACTACCTAATAGCCGCCCCTTTTTCAACCACATGTTGCTCGCTGCGCCATCCATCATCCGCGACAGGAAACTCAAGCCGTCAGTGTAAACAATAATTCGAGCCTGTCCCTGTCTTGCTCATGTTGTGGTGGTGATGGTGGTGGTGTTTGGGGGAGTGGGTCGAGGAAACGGTACCTGGGGTGATGTGGTGGTGGTGGTTGTAGAGGGGAGGTAGGGATAGGTAGGAAGGGAAGGGGGGAGGTGGGGTACTCAGTGTGGGACTAGCAACCAGGACACCCTCTCACTCCTGGCCAGGTGAGCCTCCGACACCTTACTCCCCCCCCCCCCCCCCCCCCCCCCTCTCCTACTTGTACTTTTTTATTTCAATTTTTCTACTTTTCATCCTTTTCGTATCATCTGTCGGTCTCTTCCTTCTTATTTTCATCTCTTTTCTCATACTTTTTCCTCATCATTATCATCCTCATTCTCTTGCCTGTTTCTCATCGTTCCTGCGTCTTCTACACTTCTTCACTCCTTCCTCCTTATTCCTGTCTTCATTCTCCTTGTGACGCCAGCAAATACGACACCAGAGCTTGTTTCCTTCCTTATCCAAAGTCCTTCCCTAGTCCAAAACGATAGGAAAAGTGGACGAAATAACAAGACAAGATTTTAAAAGAAGTACTTACCATCAAACATTGAGAGAGAAAAAAAACCATGGGCAGGATCAAAGAATAGGTTTTATCGCTTTAGGAATCTTTAATGTTTTGTTTGCCTCTGTTGTTTGCGAGAAATTCAAAGACTGATGGATAGTGTGGGGAGAGGGAGGGAGGGAAACGAAGGACGGAGCAGGCGGAGGGGAGCCCAGCAGGAGCAGTTGGCAGCCCTGGGAGCGTGAAGGTCATATGGATTAGCAGGAACAACCCGAACAGTTTATTAAGCGTTTTGGTCTTATTATGCACAAACCATTAGTACTTAGCTTCCTGCACTGGTGGGGGACGCATGCGTGGCTTGCCTGAAGGAGTTCCTAGGCACCTCCAACGCCACCGCCGCCATCTCCTCTCCCTGGCCGCCCTCCAATACTCTTCCTGCCGATGGGACGGGAGGGAATTCGGGGAGCTGGTGATGGCAGGAGTGGATCAGCCCGCGCAACACTGCTGACCCGACCAAACAAACACTGGCGGTCGCTCCTGAGTCCTGCCCAGTGCGTCGAGTGTTCTGTAGGGCACGGCAGGGTCGAGTAGGGGGCGTCGTGCCCTGGTGGCCTTATACCCACTGCGAGGCGAGGCTGGCAGGGGCGTAGTGAGAGACGGGGCAGGAAGGTGGTCTCCTATGTGGATGACCTGAGGTGGTGGTGGTGGTGTAATTTGCCAGCTCCCGGCGGTGGGTAAGTGTGGTGAGAGGCCACTCCTCTCTCTCTCTCTCTCTCTCTCTCTCTCTCTCTCTCTCTCTCTCTCTCTGGAGTGTGGAAGTGAGTGGAGGACCAGAGAGTAGGTAGGCATGAGCCATTGTTGTGCGTGTGTGAGTCTACCCAAAATTCATTCTTGTCAAAATCTTCCGCGTGAGGAACCAATGTGTGGTGTGGCGCTGA
Organism: Chionoecetes opilio; assembly: GCA_016584305.1. NCBI lineage: Eukaryota > Metazoa > Arthropoda > Malacostraca > Decapoda > Majidae > Chionoecetes > Chionoecetes opilio. The sequence goes on along the minus strand of JACEEZ010014259.1, from coordinate 267,363 downwards.
GCGAGATCCTTTATTGCATACCGTGAGTAATAAAGAGTTCATTTGAAAGTACTACATTAGAGTGTTTGATGGAGATTATGGGCAATAGAACATGTAGAGTTTTTTTTTTATCACTTCACTTATACGAGGCAGGAAGAATGTTTGGGACGGAGATAAAGCTTTACAAGAAAAAAAACTAATCTTGTAAGTAAAATGAAAGATTGTTGTACTTTATATCGGGGTTTGACTTCGGTAAAATTTCGGTGCGTACTTTATATGCGGGGTTTCCTTTGACATTTCTGGGCAGCAAATCCAGTAATAGTTATGATAGTAATAGTAAAACTTTTAGTAATATAAATAGTAATAGGATTTGTGTGTGTGTGTGTGTGTGTGTGTTTTAACAGGTGTCTTCAGGTGTAGCATCTCATTACAGGTGTGGGAGTGGGACAGGTGCGCCCCAGGAAGCATGTGTCTCCCGGGGTGGGCCGAGATAGGTGTGGAGCAGTGGGGGTAGGAGGGGGAGGAGGCATAGGAGGTGGAGTAGGAGTAGGTGGGCTGCGACTCCCCCCAAGACCTCGCTCCCTGCCCCACCACGAAGCGGCGACGCTCACTGATCGTAAAGTTCCTTCAATCGTTTGCCTTCTTTTGAGTAATAACTTGGCACTTCCCTTGCTAATTCCCCAACCTCAATGCCTTCCACCCCTTCCCCTTCCTACCCTACACCGAGTGTTGCGTTTGTTTTTTGTCAGCTTTTTGTTCCCGTCTCTCATTAGTATAGTCAAAAGTTAATGTTTACTATTTATTCCCTCTCGTCTTTGTAATTCTCCTTCCACCTCTCTTCTTTCCTTATCCTCCGTCCCTTCGATCTAGTTTTAACGCACTCTTTACGTTGCCTCCTCATTCCCTCCCTCCGCCATTCACAGTCCGGCTCGAAACTTACCATTATAGTTAGTGACGTGTTAGCTATTTGTTGCGTTCGTCTCCCTGTCTTTGTTGTCGCCGCCGCAGTTGCCTTGCTTTTGGCGTTAGTTTGTTGGAGTGCCTCTAGATGGCGGCGGCTGTCTGGTGCCTCCTGCGTGCTGTGCTGTTCTGTGCTGCCTTGGCACTACTTAACCCCGTGTGTTTTTGGACGTGACTGACGCCGCGTAGTTTGGTTGGAAATTACTCCCGTCTGACAAATTATTAATTGTTTTTCTCTGATTGTATAAATTGTTATTATTATTATTATTGTTATCAATATTGTCATTATTATCATTATTAGATATACGTAGGTATTGTGAATGTTCCATCTATTTTTATTTAAGAGTATGACGGTTAATATCTAAAGTATGATGTTTAATATTCATGCTGCTATACTACTACTACTCGTACCGTGTTGTCCTTGCAACATCTAAAATGCAGTCATCGCCATCCCGAGGTTTCGATATTTGCACTCTTCAGTGATATATACGTATATATATAAAGAACGAGTGTGTGCGTGCGTGTGTGTGTGCGTGTGTGTGTGTGTGTGTGTGTGTGTGTGTGTGGTGTGTGTGTGTGTGTGTGTGTGTGTGTGTGTGTGTGTGTGTGTGTGTGTGTGTGTGTGTTAAATGTATTTCACATGTGTGCTTATTAAGTGATCAGCGTGCAGCTGTAGTTCACCGCCACAGTTGGCGTAGTGCAGCCTGAGGCACGCAGTCACCACACACGCCCTGTACCAAAGCACTGGCTGGCCGCACCGCGCACTGTACGCATTACTTGTTGCCCGTGCACCTGCCTCATCACTGCATTATTGCATCTACCTTTCATGATGTATTCTCTCTCTCTCTCTCTCTCTCTCTCTCTCTCTCTCTCTCTCTCTCTCTCTCTCTCTCTCTCTCTCTCTCTCTCTCTCTGTCTGTCTGTCCAGGTACACAAAATATTTATAATTCAGGATAGAATGCATGATGTCCTTATTGTATTGGAGAATTCCTCCTTAAAAAAAAGCAAGATTTTTCCTTATCAGTAATTATATATAGATATAAAGAAAAAAGAGGTACGTAGGTATGTGGTTACTTAGATGGTGGTAGATTTTTCCTCATCAGAGTTAGGATGGTGGAGGCAGCAATATTTCAACCCTCGTCAAAGATTACATTACCGCCAGTGCGCGTCACGTATAGGCCGTGTCTGTGCCGCCCAACCCAGACACTCTTCACTCCTCACCACCCACCTGTGTCTCCTCCTTACGCAGCTCATGACGTCATTACTTACGTCATAGCGCCGATGATCTCTCTAACATATGACCTTTTGTGAGGCCTGGCATGTCTCAAAGAAAAAATAAGTGCTTTGGCACACCCGGGCGTGTGTGCGTGTGCGTGGTGGTGTGTGTGGAGGCGCGTGGTGCGTCATCCGCAGCCTCTGCACGTGTTGTATTATGCATTATTAATAAGACAGCTTAATTATTGGATGTGAAGTTGACTTGGTTGAGGAGTAATCCATCCGGTGTTGGGCCGTGATGAGATGATAAGTGGAAGGTTTGATTATACAGACATTTCGTGTAGGTTTTCGTTTTGTTTTCAGTTAGGTATTGTTTCATTTATATTCACAGCGCGACGTCTGCAAACGGCGGCAGTACTAAATGGAAAGCCTTCACAGCCGCCTGCCGCGCCCTCAGGGCCGCCCCAGCAGCCGCCACCGCCCCCACAGGTTAGCCACCAACTGCCGCCTGTCGGCCCCACCGTTAGCTCCTCCACCGCCGCCATACAAGCCAGACAACAAACGCTTCGGCTACAGCGTCTCCAAGTGGAGCACGAGAGACTGAGGCTTCGACAACAGGAGATCATAAAGTCTGTAAGTGTGAGGGGCGGCCTAGAAGCTCCCACGCCCTGCTGAAGATCAAGATACCCAATAGTACTCTGAATCAGTTCTTTACTGGAACATTTTACAGAACTACATACGATGCTAACTAAGACTTCAATGCTTCGTTACTACCAAGATTCTGTTAAAAGGACATCTGGCTTTGACCCATATGGCAGGGCAATGCTCATCAGTAATAATACTTGGCTCTACTGAGATAACATTACTTCACATTAATCTTCTTGATATTAATTATTTTCAATTTTCAGTTCAATTATTTTTCTTTTTAGCTTTAGTTGTAACACTTTTATTTTCAGTCGTGATTATAATTACCCTAGTTTATGTTCTACTTTTATTTATTTATTTGAATATAACTTAGATACACAAACAGACATAAGCTATGCTCAGTAAAGTAAAATATGAAAATATATCTAAATCTTTACATGTAGACCAACCGTTGCATAAATACAATATGAACAATCTAGCCTCAATGTAATAAGAATGGAAATACAAATCAGCCCTCAGAAGTGAAAAGCTCCACTGTGTTGACATAACACATGTTTAACAGGAACAGTCATTGCGTTTAAGCCTGCGGGAGGAAGCAGGGCCTCTGTCCCAGCCACAGCAGCAGCAGACAGCACAAACAGTGGCCCAGCAGTCCTCTCAGCAACAGCAGCAGCAACAGCAGCAAGGTAGTGAGCTGGTGCTGACTTCTGCTGGCCTCACTTTACCCTCGGTCCCGCAGAGTGTGGCCACTGCAGTAACTACTGCTGCAGACCCTTTCATCACCACCACAGACTTCCACTCAAGGCAGGAGTCGGCAGATAGTGGACTTGGCCTCGGGACCAACTACTCCCTCCCTCACACTCCGGAGGACTTCCTGGCCTCCATGGAAGATGTTGAGATCACACCCTCTGATGGTTGGTTGGCTGAGTTTGGTTCACCCTCCGATGTAGAACTCCAACCTTAACCCAACTCAAGCAACTGTTTTTTTTTTCTTTTCATCTTTAATTCTGAGTGCATTAGCTTATGGTAATCTTTAGGTGTAAGTAAATTTTGTCAGATATATGCAGGGACTAATGAGTAATTTTCACATCCATTATTACTTTAATTTAGTGGTAGCTAGAAGCGTTCTCCATCCATGCTTACAAAGTTCTCCTTTTACATTAGCTTTTGAGAAGTAGTGTAGTGATATAGTACTGGTGTTGGACTTCATTCTTTCATTGGCCATTCAAGCTTACTCTTGCATGTTGACTGTAGCTGTGGCACTATCAATGTAGTATAAGGATTCATTCAGGAGCAGTTGTATTAATTGTTGAAGTGTCACAAGCAGCAAGTCTGTAGTGGTAGTGTGGCTTAAAATGAACTATAGACGTATGTCCCAACATTGTTTCTCAGAAAACAGACAGACAGCATTATGCTTCTCACTTATCTTGCACGAGAGGTGGTTCAACACTGGAATGTGGCAATGGCGTTATTGTAACATCTTCCAATCTTTCCTATCATCATCCATCGATCAATGATGCTCCACACTCCTTCCCGAGGGGAGGAGCGGCTGTGATGAAGCTTCCAGCCATTCCTTCACGTCTTTACATCTAGTTTCTTTTCTCTCTGATTTGAAAATTTCTTGTCCCTAACTTTGCTGATAGAATATTAGTTTATTTTCTAGTGATATATTAAAAATAGTAATGGGTTTGATTTACCCTGACAAATTATTAAAATAAATATTGTAGTATGAAGAATGGAATATATCCTCTCCTGTGCCAGTGATATTGTAATGCTAAACTATTAGATCTGACCTCAAAAAATTATTGAGGTTTAACATTTGAAAATAATAGAACATACTACCCACTGCTTACCACTGTGATTGCAAATTAATCCTGTTCCAATTATATTTAGTTGAATGATATTACAAACAAAGGAAAGACAATATGATCATCATAAAGTATATTACTATCCAGGTATTGGAAAAAATTTATTCGCTAAACCCAAACCCTTTAATTTGTCATGTAACAAAATATCTAATTCCTCATCAGATTTAAGAAGCATTTTGTCATATAATGATTATAATAGCACTGATCTGTAGCAACCCATAGAAGGAATATCATTCAGTATCTCTGTACTGGAAGTTATCATTATGTGCAGTGTGAGCAAGAAAATTAATATTAATGTATTTCTTTAGAATCTCAGTGGCAGTATTGATCTGACTTGATTGATACACTCTTGAATAATCCTTGAATCAATAAGATGAGATAAATAATGTGAGAACAGAGAGAAAGAATAAGTAAAGTGTGGCACTGGTATCTTCAATCTTCTTTCCTTATGCCTTAGATGAATGTCCAAACTTAGTCTTTTTCATGTTACTGCATGTTTTGTACCATGACATTGGAGCAACATTGACATTCTCCAAATTTGATGGCATCTTCCTTGATCAATGATCAGTGCCACACATTGTACAAAAAATTGGTGGCACAAGTATTCTGTGGGGGATTTGTTTAGCCCCTTCACGCCCAGATCTTTCCGTGGCTATAAAAAAAATCGTCTGTTGTCGAGCCATAACATTACGAAAAGTAACTGAATATACCAAATTAGTTAATGGACAAGGATACTAAACAGGTCATATCTATACATTATTGCTTACTAAATTGTTACTAAAAATTATCTGATGGTACCCATATTACAATGGAAATTACGTTCTGGGCCTCAAGGGGTTAAGTTTGAATTACAAAGATTTAAGTTTGGGAAACCCTACCACAACGCATGTTATGGCCTGTCCTGCACCCTTCATGCCGTGAGATCTGGCCTGGTGTTCTCTGTCAATGTTGTCTTGATTAGGCTTGAAACAGATTTTGGCAATTCATGAAAATAGTTTTGACAAATAGGCATTAAAAAAAAAAAAGGGAATACTCCCGAATTGTTAACTAGTACTTATTATGTTTTGGTTTGCTGCCAACACTTAAGGACATTATTCTGGCAACAAAAGGTGATTTAAGAATCCCTCCGAGCAAGGTAACTGAGATCATAGAGCTGTTAAGGTGTAACAGTTTAATATAACAGTTTGTATGACAAGCATAATTACCTTTTTTCTAACTATATAATTTACTATGTACATATTTCAATCAATAGGTTACAGCTTTAGAAATGGGGATGTCAGGAAGGTTTATCTTACACTTTAAGGTTTCATTTGAGTCACCAGCACAATCAGAAATGGCCAATATAAATCAATGGAAGAGAATTCACACATACACTAGCAATGCTTTCTTTATATCAATGCTTTTTTTTTTTTTCCATTTTTGTTTGAGCTTTTAGATAATGCATAGTAGTACCAGTTATCCCTAAAGGTTCATGTATTGTAAAAATGCTGCCTGTTTGTATGCATATAGCACTGGTTTACCATTATTCTTGATGTTCTTGGCTGTGTGTATTGTTGTCATGGGGAAGAATGCATGCTTCGCCTTCCTCTACCATTAAGAAAATTTAGTATTCTTTCATAATCTTACATAAGTTAATGATTGAACTCAAGGTGGATAAGATGTTAGGATCGTTTAACTATCCTGAACATCTCAAACACCAGATGATTTCACTAACTTTTTAGCATATTTCAAATGGAGTGGTCATGCATTTTTTTGCAAGTTCTGGCGATTCCAATTCCTTTTGATGATTCAGAATTAAATTAAGTAAAATGTTTGCATGCAGTAAGATCAACTTTCATTCAACAAAAAATAATGAGTTGAAATATTCACATGACTTCCTCCTTCATGATCAATAAACAGGTATAATACTAATCACTGTAGGGATCGAAGTCCATGCGATGGCTGTTTTAAATAATTCCCGTGCACATGTAGAGTGCACATCCATTTGTTGTATCAAGTTGCATTTTCATCAGACAAATCATTCAGTAGCTCTCGTTTCCAACACCTTAACTAGCATTAAGAACTAGTAAGATGTAGTGGGTTTTCCATTTCTATATTCCTTCATGTGAAGTAATGGCAATGTAAGCAGCAAATATTGTTACAATTTATGTATCAATCATATATTTTTGTAACACTTCTCAAAGCAACAATGATATTTTAGGTGTAAAAAGAAAAATCAACATGTGAAACAAATCAAAATGGCACGTATTATATAGTAATGCAAAAGTATATTTTAAAATTATTTAATAAGTGAGGTAGTGCATGGATAAAAAATAGTCTTCTTTTGTTCATCCAGGTTTATTAAGTGGCCATTGTATTATAAATACTGACTGCCTAGCTATTTGCCTACAGTCATAGTGAAATGTGTTTTAAGGCTAGACTAGACATGGCCTTCAGTTAATTTCTCCTCTTTACAATTCTTGCAGCCGAGATGAAGAGCTCACCTGCCAACAACATCCTGGAGGCACCTGAGCTGGAGTCTATGGACTCGGAAGACTTGGTGTCAACAATACAGGTGAGACAACACAGCTGCAATAGCCTTTAGTTTGTAGACATTGACACAGTTCACATCAATACTTTGCATACAACAATTCATTAGAAAAACATTGACGATAATACGCTCATATGATAGTAGGATATTCTTTTTGTAGCCTGTCACAGTAGTTATGTTATACTTTGATATTTCTAGACACCCATGACCATTGCTCTGACCTTAAAGACACTTGCACAGATTGATACGAAACTTCAAGTGGTGGTGGCAATATTCTTACCAAAACAAGAAAAGTTTCTCCTCTTAGACAGTGTATTTTGTTTAAATATTGCTGGGACCAGTTCATGTACTTTAAAGGTACATTTAGTTCATCATAGGTTTTTACATGTCACTCCTTCCTAGCCTGTCATTTACCTCACTGCCTCGGATCATGATACAGCCCCTGTACTCATAATGCCCTTCTCTGTTGTACTTCATTTACCATCTTTTTTCATTATTAACTTACACAAGCTGGGGATTTGAGAAATAAATACGAAAGGCAGAATGTGCTGCTTTAGTGGACCCTTTGGCTTCTTGCATCAAAACCCACAATGCTAGTGTAAACATTCATACATTTGTTGTGAAAACTATGAAGAAAATAATATACCTGGATTTTGATGCTTCCGCCTTGGAGGTTCCTTAAAGGATGACCATGGCACACACTTCCCCGCATGATCCTCTTTGTGCAGTTGATTATCTCACCTCGCTCTTCTTTATTCCTTTCCTTCCTGTAATTTTGTATCCAAGACTGCCTGTTGTATGCACCCTATTGGCATGTATGCACACCATCATTGTTGTTGTCATCATCGTCATCACCAACACTAAACGGTGCGATTCCATATTTACATGGTTAGATTTAGCTACCCGATGGCAGCAAGCAGCAGATTTATTGAAACTTTTTGGTTTCTTGGTCCCTCCCTAGGAAATCATGTAATGTTTTTTTGTCTCAATCTTTGGTTCACTTATTGCAAATACTTAAGATAGAATAATTTGTATTGGTAAGACTATACATAAGAAATTTAGTGTACCAAGTCCTCACAAATAATAGATGATGTAATAACCATCCTTGCTTCAACATACACCAATCCTCTTCACTGTTGTACCGTCTACACGGTATATTTGTTACCTTGATCTTCCCTACATATGTTCTTAGCTCCTTTGTTTCCATATCCTTTTCTCTCAGCTTCCTGAATCTCTCATAAGTTATCCAAGGCTCCTGGCATTCAGAACCATATCATTCACATACTGGCTGTTCACGGTGCTAACTGAACTACTATAAAGATTAGGAACTCATGTCATAATCCTTTACATACACCCATAATTACTGGTAACTTGTAACTTTTATATTTACCCAAAAGCTACATTAGTTCCAGAACAATCTCTTGCATCAGTATACAAGCATGAGTTCATTTTCTCTTAAGTCTCAATGCCCAATACATAACTTGTCAAAGATTTTCCCGAATGAAGAAGTACATTATACAGTTGATCTCTTCTCCAAGAGGTTTCCATGGAATTGCCTTACAGATCAGTTTTGCCTCGGTTTGGGTGCCAAGTCACGTGGTATCTCTTGCAACGAACGTGTTGACTAGTGTGTATGCCCGCTATGTCCCAATGCCCTCGTTTCTCGAACATACTAGCCTCTGACTACTCCTTCAAATAGTTCCTTTTTTTTTTTTTTTTACCATTGGCAGTCTTTCTCAAAGACTGACCTTTCCAGCAATATACTTCACACAATTAAACCTTCCCTATCTATTTGGCCAGATCCGTACCTCAAGAAATAGATGAATAGACGATGGGAAACTGTCCTCGCATGCTTACGCATTGCCCATACAAAAGTCACACTTCTCCTTTGATACATCATAATGCACTTTTTGGAGATTCCCATCACACACTCGCTGTCCCTCCTCCCTTGCCTGTTATCATTGCTCACACATTGCTTCACCAATATGTCCCAGTTGCTGTTTGGAAGTACTTGCCTGAAATATGCACACCATTGTTAACTTCTCTCTCTCTCTCTCTCTCTCTCTCTCTCTCTCTCTCTCTCTCTCTCTCTCTGCTTTTATTATATTGAAATCCTCTCATAACCGTCTCAACATTTTTTCCATGCACTTGAAGTAATCCAACAACTGCATCAGGTTGTTGCATTTGACCATTTCCTTCATTCAAGAGCACATTCATTTACTGTAGTAGTAATGCCAAACACTTTTTCATCATCCATTTTCTTCACACCACAGGCAGAAGATAAATCGAATCCATTGCTTGTATCCTGGACCTGTGATTTTCATTCCAAATTTGTGTCTTGCTTGCATGAACAAGTCTTGGTATTATTAAATCATTAAGTACTATTTTATCTTGCCATGTCCAATTGTCCATGCTCTAAGGTGCCTCAAAGCTTCTTTTTTTTTCTCCCGTGCCAAATGATCTCTCGTCTCTTGTCAATGCTTGTACAAAATCAGGCCAAGATGTGTAAACTCATCCACATCTTCCTTTATAATAGAAATGAAATGGGCAAGAAAATAATATAGCCAGTAAAATAATATAGCATACAATAGTAATTCCAATTAGTAATTCAATATTTTAGTTATGCTGCTAGGACCCTACACAAAGCCAAAAATCGCATACAGAACTTTTAATAGCAGTACCTTCCTAGAAATGGTAACATACATTAATTTTGAGATTATGGAGATTAGCATTTATGGTTACTGCTGTTTTGAATTCCTCCCCTTCCCATATCACCTTTTTTCAGATTTACAACATGATAGAGCATATTCCTGCCTCACTTCCACGAGTTCTCATCCCCCAAACAACAGAGATGCTTCTTCCCACCAAAGCCTGTCAAAAAAATGCCAGTTGAAATCAATTATGAAGTGATGCAGAAGGCATTTGTTGTTGATTTTGTCATCATCTCGCCTCATGTTTTTGTTAGTTTGGATCTTTCACAGCATAATGTAGAACTAAGTCCTGCCAAATGTCCTTGCTTTATGGACTCATCCCAACCACCAGAACCCCACCTTTTGCCAAAACCCACTGTGACTCATTCAGTTGAAAAAAAAAAAAAAATTATTCTTCCTGTTTTTAACATTAACAACATAGAAGAGCAAATTACTGTTAGTGTTTCTGAAGGCTGTATTGCACAAACAGTAGGATCACCTTTTCCCATCCCTACTGGAGGATCAGAGGCAATTTTGATGGTGTTATGGGCATTGTGAATAAATAAGACAAATTTAAGTACACTATGTGCATTGACACATAGGTATAGGGATGTGGTGACCCCACCACCCACTACACTGTGGTCTGTATTACTCTGTGGTGCAGTCAGCCCAGGTAGTTAAACATATAGCCAGCCCAGAGACACAGCATTGAGTGTGTGTCTCCACATTCCTTACAAGTTATTGTAGGAAGCAACAAAAATATTACAGATGCCAGAAGGCATATTGTGCACCCTTTGGAACTTTTAATTGACATTTCTAGATAGGAAAATATGCCTAGAAAACGGAAAGGTATGATAACACTTCTACAAAATTTTCCACGTAGCCTTTGGAGACTTAAGATCTATCCCAGGTGAGCCAGGTCCAACAGATGATACACTCAAACTACCGACATGGCCAAAACAACACATCACCTCGCGTGTTTTTAAAAACGCAGTCCAAAAGTGGTCTTATTTTCCCAATTCAATGTCTTTGTTAAGTGATAAGGGTCAGTCAAGGTTATTTTGAGTTATCTAGCTTAAAAATTATGGCTTGAGCTAAAATTGGTTATTATGATGCTTACGATGGCACTGTTTTCTAAAATGGTGATTAGATTGCAATTAGATGTTAATGTCACATGCCAGATATTAAGGAACAGAAGATGTTTTCAAACATTCTTAAAGAGGAGTCCAGGATAATCAGACTTTGAACTTGTCATCACTTTTATGTGTCATTTCAAAAGTGTCAAAGAGTCAATCTTCATTCTCTTCTTGCTCTTTCTCCTCCTCCTCGCCTTCCTGTTCATGACCACCAGCATCCAGGAGATCCATCAACAACACTGGTAGGATGGGATTGCAGGACCACACGGGTTCAATACACCGTTGTCCATGCTCACCCGTCCCTGCCCATCATCGTAGGCTTCTGCCTTTCTAGGATGCATTCAGCAGTGTGCTTGTACAAGGTGATACGGTGATTCACATGATCAATGTGCAGCTTCAGAGCAGAATAGCAGGGAGGAAGGTGATATCAGATTTGGGAGCGAGTTTTTTATCCTTTCCCACTATCTTGCAGAGCAGCTTTGCACGAACCACGTCAATGGAAGACTCACAATCGTGTGTGTATGGAGACTTACGTACGTACATCGGCCAGGTGAACTGTTCCAACGGCTTCACCATCTGAGGCTTGAAGTTGTCACAGAGTTATCTTAAGGCAATGTGAAACCCGGAGTTCCTCTCCAGCGGCCCCACCTTCCCCTCCCCTTTGAAGGCATTGGTGAGCTTCTCTCCAGTGAATACATAGAACCCAGAAGAAAGGCACATCAGTTTTCACCTAGAGAATCTGTGAGCTCAGAGAGGTTGAAGGGTCCATCCCAGAGCTGGGATACAATAATGCTGTCATCAGAAACCCTAACACTGACATCTTTGATTCCTCTCGACCATGCTCACACCAATAAGCTAATTGTCTACCTGGATACTGGATCAGGAAAGCATCATTAACCTCTTTGAGCTCGCAGATTCTCAGGGTGAACATTGTTATTGTATCACTCCTCTTGGGTGTTATGTTTGATTAAGAGGACTGGACCACTGCCGTCAAAGGGAAAGGGAAGATGAGGCCACTGAAAAAGAAGTACAGGTTTTACATTGCCTTCAGGCAACTCGGTGACGACTGGAATGGCAAGCCTCAGATGGTGAAGCCGTTGGAACAGTTCACCTGGCCGATGTACGTACATACACACACGATTGTGAGTCTTCCATTGACGTGGTTCGTGCAAAGCTGCTCTGCAAGATAGTGGGAAAGGATAAAAAAACTCGCTCCCAAATCTGATATCACCTTCCTCCCTGCTATTCTGCTCTGAAGCTGCACATTGATCATGTGAATCACTGCATCACCTTGTACAAGCACACTGCTGAATGCATCCTAGAAAGGCAGAAGCCTACGATGATGGGCAGGGACGGGTGAGCATGGACAACGGTGTATTGAACCCGTGTGGTCCTGCAATCCCATCCTACCAGTGTTGTTGATGGATCTCCTGGATGCTGGTGGTCATGAACAGGAAGGCGAGGAGGAGGAGAAAGAGCAAGAAGAGAATGAAGATTGACTCTGAAACTTGATGAAAGCACTGATGAATTCTGGAGGTTTGGGAGTTTAGGAATGTTTGAAGATATCTGTACCTAAACACCTAATATGTGACATTGGCATCTGATTGCAATATAAACACCATTTATGGATGACAGTGCCATTGTAATAGCCAACATAAACTATTTTACCTCTCAAGCCATAATTTTTTAGCCAGAAATTACCAAAAACGAACGTGACTGACCCTAATCATGTGACCAAGACCAATTGTAAAATTACGATTATTTTTAGACTGTATCCTTTGCCTATGACAGTGGTTTGGGTGGATCATCTGTTGGACCCCTAACCCTAAGGGCCTCACCCTGGGTAGATCAAAGGGTACATGGGACATTTTGTAAACGTGTTAACATAACTCGCTGTTTTCTATTTAGGTATATTTTTCTATATAGAAAAGGCAATTAGAAGTATATTTCTGTGAGGTTCATAAAATGCCTTCTGGAAATTAGATTAAAAGGGATGAGGGCGAAGGGTTCGAATCTCCATCCCCAGTTATGTTATTTCCCACAAAAATAACTATACAATTTTTGTGATGTGCTACCCCACTTGTTTGGGCAAAGGCTACTTGTATGGGGGGAGGGGGGATTGACGCATAAGTTGGTAACTGATATGGTTATGAGATGTGTGCAGGAAAGGAGACAGAAATGGGATGGCTAGTTTGGTGGGCATAAAGATTTAAAAAATTTACATAAGCTTACAAATATGAAATTTAAAAATAAGAAAGGAAAAATTCCATAAGTAGTAAACTAATTCATTTGTACTCAACATACAAAACTTAGAATCCTAAAAATGTTGTGGTAATAATGGCATTGTTGGAAAGGAAATATTATTTTCTCTGCCCTCGTTATTAGAGCCAGCTTGGAATATTCCTGAAAATTGTATCCACCGTTATTGGCGTCACCGCCAGCCAGTCATAGTGTGATGTAGAATTGGATGGAAATATTATCATAAAATGGATCATGAAAGGAGACAGACAATGGACAGGAATACTACAAGACTACACCAACATTACAATAATAATAGATCATGTAGTTTATCAGCCATGTAACTGTAGTATATCAGTTTTGCAATACATCACTGCATGATGATTCAAAACTTTTCAAATATTTAATCCCCTATTCAATGAGTAATCTAAATTCTTGTTTTGCATATTTAAGATTTTTAAGGGGAATAGTTTTTGCCAAGCAAATTTCACCGTATATATAAATTTTATATATTTATTTGTTTGCATGATGTAATTTTTTGGGCAATATATTTTGCTGTGCTTGGCAAATAAAGTAAAAGTCTGAATAATATGAAAATATTTTTGAGTATCATTTGTATTATTTATATAGCATGTTGCTTGCTTACTCTGAATTGTTATTTTTGTTTTTGTTTTAATACCACCCTGGTTTATTACAGGGAATGGGATTAGGATGGTGGTGATGATGACTATTAAATGGCGGTTGTGTGTTCAGGCATAAAGGTGTGTACGCAAACAGGATACTTTTAAGTTTTGAGGACCACATGAGGTGAACTTATTTTTCTAATACGAAAGTGTTTCTAGCCTTGTAAAGTATGCCCGCTTTGGAAATACATTCAAATACTAATGCAATTTTTTTCTGTTTTCTTTCAGCTAAATGACGAGCTGTCCACAGATTTTCTCAACGACATGTTGGAGACTTCCAAAATGGACAGTCTCCACACGTGGCTGTAGAGGAACAAAGAACAAAAGTTAAAATGTGAAAAAAATAGCACGTGCTTTATTAGTGGTGAAAAGATTAAGATGCCTGGGGACGATTAGTATTATTACTGGTAGTGTTACAGATATGTCTTTTTCTTCTGATAATGTAAAACAAACAAAAAAATCATGAAAGCTTAAATTGATGAAACGTTTTTATGGGAGAAAAGGCAACTGGAAGGACAAAACTACGAGTACCCATGTTCAATACTACTATTACCTCATTGGTGGGAATGTAGACAAAGTTGTAGTCCAGTCTGGATATCAGAAACAATGAAAGTAAACAAGGCAGCTTTACTTTGAAATGTGCAACTGTGTATTCATGAGTAATGCAGAAAAAGAAACATGAGTCTGGGCGCTCTATCTGGGATACGTTGCTCCACCTTTGAGGAAATGGGACATACTATGATCAGGCTGGGCAGGTCAGATTTACTGCCTGCATATCAGAAAACTCAACTGACTGAAGTCATAAAAGATTGGAAGTGGGGAAAGTTTTGAAGATGGCTTGTGCATGACATTGATCTCGAATGGTATCAAGTACTGTGAGAGGCAAGCACAGCCTTACTCATGTGATGGATTAGTGCCTATGGACTACCAAGTTATACTCTTTCAAGAGGAGGTTGCTGGCATTGGAAATCTCCCATGATTTAGGTTAAGTTTGTCTTGTGAATATATTTTTCTCTCCTTTTTGTATTGTGGATCAGTTTATTTTGAACTTCACTGTTCTTGGAGGCTTGTCCCATTGCCTCTAACCTTTCCATATGTAAAGTGGTTAGCTACAAACCTTACCGTCCAGTTCTGCCTTAATTGATGAAGTATTGCCAGAATGACACATGTTATGATATTTATTGATAATTGATAAATGCCATGTATATAGTGTTTGAATTTTGTTATGGCAATACAATTTTACTATGACAAGTCTCATAACCATTTGAAAATGAAAAAGGCATTAAGAAATGTAAAATGAAAAGGCAGCTGTCATAATAAGGCTGCTGTTTCTTGAAAGTTTTATCATTCAATGTTCTTAACAATGCACTCAGTGCTCCTATATATTTGCAACACAGGAGCAATCTGTTGTTTGCATTTTGCTTAGTTATCTCTTGTGTTTTGTTGGCTATTATGCTCCTTCCATCTGTGGCTACCCTAGTTCCTGTAGCGTGATAGAGTGCACCAGACCTTACACATACAGCTGCCTCCTTGTCGTGAGGGGATCAGCTGATATGCACTATATTTTACAAGGCTGTAAATTAAGCTTTCCAAATGTACATCAACTTTGATATTCAGTTTAAACAAAATATTGCAGATGCATACAGGTTTTGTTATGAAATTACATATGAATTTAAAATTTAAAATAGTGTTTTACGAAACATAAAGAGTAGTTAAAATTATTCGTAAGCATCATAATTATATTAATGTATCTGTTAAGAACTTTGAGCCATAACTATTTTGCTGTGTTGATGTTGCATTGATAATTGTTAATATCTGATTGGAGATCTTTTAATATTGACTACTACATCTCTCGTATACAAAATACGTGTGTAGTTAATGTGTTAAATATGTGAATAAGTGCATGAAAGTTTTTAAATATTATCACACATTTTAACTTTGATTATTACACTGATTTGCTTATGCATATTGTAAGTTTTAACTGTGTTGAAGCTTTATAAAGAGTTTAGCAAGTATTGATGGTGCCTTAAAGAAAATGAGGTGCCTTGTGAAGTGGCTCTGTGTGTGTGGCAGCTCATTGAAGGATGAATGCAGGAACCAAGGTGATAGTCAGTCGCGTCTCTGGCTCTAGCTGATAACACAAATAATGTACTTAAGTGAGATGGCTAAGTATCTACTAGGCCCGACAGTCTTAGTAGCATACCTGACATGTTACTGAACCCTTTGATGTATCTGACGTGGGTGGTTTTTGTATCTTTCACTCCCGCAGGTTTGGCCGACCTGTGGGCGAGCCAGCAGTAGCTTTTTGGGAAGCTCATGATTTCTGAAAAAAATGATGGGCTGAGGGTAATGTTGTTAAGCATAGGCTGCCTGTGTATCCCATAAGGCACTCTGGTCACACTTCAGTATTTAAGATCCCACATCCATCCACAGTCTGCTCAAGCGATTTACGGACGTCCCAAGTGCCTTTGTCTGCAGCTGTTTAGTGGCCGTTCACTCTCACCTGGGTCACTAACTGGCCACAGGTCATGACCCAGGTTGCTATGAGGTCACTTTGGCAGCTCCCGAGCCACAGGTAAACTTGTGGCTGTAGGTTAAGTTCATTGTTTACCTGTTAAGGCTGAACAAGCATCAAGTGTTGACCACACACTTGGTGCTTGTTTCTCATATAATTATCATTATTATTTTATTCTAATTATTGATTTTTTTTTCTTATTATTAATATCATCATTATCATTACATTTATTGCTCCAGTAGACATGAATTTTATTTTATCAGGAAATGTAAATGTCAATTGTTTTCATAGTATGGTGTCTTTTGTGATATACATCTAGCATGCATTGTTGTTTTTAGTTTCTTATAGTGGCCATATTTGTTAGTATTAAAAATGAATAGTTAGAAACTCAGCATCAAAGCTCTTGTTTTTTTCAAGTCTTTTTAATGTGGTGAAGGGTTCCTAGTATAGATTAAAAAATATCACATCAACCATATTATATTCATATCAAAGTTTCGTAGATGAATAATCCAATGGTAAAGTTTTTTACAAATAGATTTAAGATGACCTGCGTGTTGACCTCTTTCTTCTTTATATTTTTTTAGTCGACCTAAGGTTATATCCTTCCCAATCTTTCTTGCACAAGTTTATGAAGTTCAGTTGCATGATTTACCTCTTGAAGATATGTACATGCAGAGAGCCTTACCATCAGAGGTCTCTGTACATTGTTCACTCTAGAGGACATGTCTTTCCATGATCCTTGAGCTACTGATTTCATAAACTAATCCTTGGCATTGTCGCCTTGCTTTGTAAGGTCCTCTCACAGTCCATTAGATAATGTTAAAATGTACAGCAAATGTGGGACTGGAATGGAAAGCAACTCATCTGGGATGGCGGCAAGCCAAGAAGGAAGAAATCCATAAGGATTGTGTGAACAGATCCGGCTGTTTGCCTTACTCTGCTCCAGTACTCCACCATATACATACACACATTAGCTGGCATTTGTTCTCTTTATCTTCACCCAAAACTGAATTCTTGCCCCAACCCTCAACTACGGTATTAGCTTATGGCTCACAAACTTTGGCATACGTTGGTAATGTGACAAAAAAGGGGGAAAATAATAAGGCTCACTGATGGAGTCCAATAGAAATGCAGTCCATTGTACAAGGAATGGATGATTCACATTTTCATCATTTAAGATTCCCCTTTCTTGCCATATTTATCTGATAAATGCCATTCAGTGCTTTTTATGCATTGGGGTAGTGGTTAATCCAGTCCCCCATAAAATTAAATGTATGCTGAAGCAATGTAAATAAATCTTACGTATCTCCAAATGAATATTACACCCGTCTTTTACTTTATAAACCAGTTAGGTTTCTAAATTTCAAATATGACTTTTTAAAGCTTTTCTGATTTCTAAATAGTAAGCTTCAATAAGTCCAATTCTCCATCTCCGGTGAGTGCTATCCGAGCAGCAGATGGGCGCCTGGTGTCGGACATGGATGGGCAGATGGCTTGTTGGGCTGATTACTTTGGGCAGTTGTTCACAGTGGACCCTCCTATTGGGCAGCTTCACACCACTGGATTACGGGCAGTGGATGCTAATCTTCCCATTGACGAAACCGCACACTCTCTTGAAGTCAGAGGCTGTAGCAAAGTTGATGGGTGGAAAGGCAGCTGGTGTTTGTAATATCAGTGCGGAGCTGCTCAACGCTGGGGGTGAGGCCATGATCTGCAGGTTGCATGCTGTCCTGACTGCCGTGTGGCAATCGGGTGCCTTTCCTCCTCCCTGACTGAAAAAGGGGGATGGTCGTCCCTATCTGGAAAGGGAAAGGGGACCGTCAGGACTAACAATTGCTGCGGCATTACACTGCTCAGCGTGCCAGGCAAGGTGCTTCTGGCAAGGTCCATCTATTGCAGACACGGATCCGCAGTCATCTGCTGAAGCATCACAGAGACCTCAGCAGTCTGGGTTCACGCATGGTAAGTCGACAACGGACCGTATCCCAGCGCTTCGTGTCCTGGTGGAATGCAGACGTGAGTTTCGACAGGGGATGCTTGCAGCCTATGTTGATCTCCAGAAGGCGTTTGACTCAGTGTATCGTGAGTCACTCTGGGATCTTCTGCAGCTTCGCGGGATTCCTGCAATGACTGTTGGTCTGCTGACTGGTCTGTACTCTGGGACTGAGTGCTGTGAAGTGTGGGGGAGGTGTATCCAGCTTTTTTCCTGTGAATACAGGAGTGAGGCAAGGGTGCGTCCTTTTCAACACTTGTATGGACTGGGTATTGGGCAAAGCTGTGGACCAAAGTGATTGTGGAGCATCCCTCGGCAATACCAAGATCACTGATCTTGGTTTTTCCGATGATGCAGTAATCTTTGCTGAGTCGCTGGAGGTCCTGGTGATGGCTCTTGAGGTGCTGCACGAGGCAAAGCCTTTGGGACTTGAGGTCTCCTGGCTCAAGACCAAGGTCCAGGTGTTTGGAGACTTACTAGATGAAACAGTACAGTCTGTTCATGCATGTGGTGAGGACATTGAGATCTTGAAAAGTTTTACATACCTTGGTAGCGCAGTCCAGAATGCTGGCAGTTCATGTCACGAAGTCTTACGGCGGATTGGCATAGCCCATGGTGTTATGGACTCACTCAACATGAGCATTTGGCGGTCGGTACCTGTGCAGAAGGACAAAGATCCGGATCTTCAAGTCGCTTGTGATCCCTGACTTACTCTATGGATGTGAGACATGGACACTAAATAGCATCTTGAAGAGGCGAATCGATGCCTTTGGTAATAAGTCTCGCAGAATCATGGGGTATTGCTGGGATGATTACGTGTCAAACCAGTGATTGCACCGTGAGACTGAATCGAGGCCTATTACCTGCATAGTCTGTCAGCGCCAACGTCAGCTATATGGGCATGTGGCACGCTACCCTGAAACCGATCCTTCCCACTGGGTTGTATCTGTAAGAGACAATCCGGAGTGGAGGAGGCCAAGGGGGCGTCCACAAGGCTCGTGGCTGGGGCAAGTTGATGCTTCCTATCGAGAGTTGCTTGGTATGGGAAGGGAGCTTGCATGGGGACTCGTGCGTAGTGACCCCCGGGAGTGGCGTCGTAGGGTGGGCGAGGTGACGCGCCCCCAGGCGTATGCCCCCAATGATTGATTGATTGAATCTTCAATATGTTTTAAAAGGAAAAGTTAAAGATGAGGTTTCTGACATCCAGTTACATTATAATGTAACTGGATGTCAGAAACCTCATCTTTAACTTTTCCTTTTAAAACATATTGAAGATTCAATCAATCAATCATTGGGGGCATACGCCTGGGGGCGCGTCACCTCGCCCACCCTACGACGTAGGTGTAAAACCAGATGTCAGATAATTATCTGACATCTGGTTTTACATCCAGCTATGGTGAACTTGTGGAAAAAGTTTGCCATCAAATGCCTCGTCATGTAAGTAGCTTCTTGGCCTAGAGCACCTGTTAGATTACAGTGATTATTCCCTTATTCATGTGATGCAGACTGTCAAAGTAGCATTATACACAAATTAGATTATCAAATATCTTTGTAAAAAAAATATAAGGAGTAGAATAAATTTTGTAGTTTTGCTTCCCAAAACTGACCTAAATTTGTGAAAAATGAAGCTCTGATGTTTTCCTTTTTGTAAATTCTTATAAACTTAATACCGCCTCCGTGGTGTAGTGGCTAGTGCGCCTAGCTATGAATCTGCGGGCCCTGGTTTGAATCCGGGCCAGGGCACTCAACGATTGGCCTACCCAGCTGTTCATCCTTCTTTCGGTGTTGGTCGATACATGGGTACCTGGGGAAGGTAACTGTGGTAACCCAGATGTCACACTAGCCCCTGTGTCCCGGGGTAGCGGGTTCGTACCCAACACAGGCTCAAAGGCTAATGCGACGGAGATGAGCACCGAGGCCACGCGCAGCATAGCGTATGCCCCCATTTTTACCTCTATAAAATTTATGCTAACTATATTCGGGGCTCTTCAAATGTTTGATTTATACAATAGTCTTGGCCTAGCAGTTGTTCTGATAGCACCTGTCTCTTTTAGCAGAAATGTAATGATACAGGAATCCCTTTCCTGTTCCCTCTTACTACCTCTATTCACATTTTCAAACCAAAGCTGGCTGTTACATGTATGTACACAATTATATTACTTATTCTCGTGCCCACGGCCTTTAATCTTCTGGATTTTCTACCATCTGGCTCCGACTTCAATGTCACTCTCTTACTAATTTTATCTGTGCTGTAAATCTCCAGCCTAACTCCTCAGAATATGTGAAATTCTTTGACTATTTAACTACTAGTGAAACAGGTCTCGACTCACTTTCCTTTAGCTGAAATTTCAATGTTCACAACCAGCTTTGGTTATCTTTCACTGACCAACCTGGCGAACAAGCCTTCAACTTTGCTATCCTCCATGACCTAGAGCAGCTGATGCAACACTCTACCCGTATTCCTGACCGCCTTGGACACACTTGGCCTTTCCCTAACCTCTAACCCTTCAGCTTACTTGGTTAAACTTTTCTCTCCGTTGGGCTCCTCTGATCGCAATCTTATTTCCGTAGCTTGTCCTATTGCTCTGGTGCTCTGGTCGCAGTTTATTTCATCGCATCAGTTTAGAATGGCGCATTGCGGCTGTCAAACGTACGACTCATTCAGTTCAGTTCTTATATTCCGCTCGGTGACTGGTGTGAGTGTGCAGTGCACTATTGAGGGATGTGGCACGCTGTGACTGCTATTTTCCATGTCTATCATCCATGCCTGTGTGTTCTTGCCATAATTATAGCAGAAAGGAAACACCAATCAAAACGAGGCTCAAACAGCCAGAGAGGCTCGCTTGCCAGGTCGCAGACTCGCATCCAGTTTTGTTGGGCGCATTTTGCCCAACCTATCGTACTGCCAGCTACTGCCGATATCGTACTGAGGGGTGTTGTGACGCTGCTGCGTACATACCAATCATGATATTCTAGGAATCCGGCAGGACAGAGATGAATTTATATAAACACTGATAATGAACTCAGATCTTTTGGTACAGAGTAGAAGCAATGGAAACAATGACTACGTGATAACATAGCTACTGTAGATAACACTATAGTCGCCAGCTGCAATAATGTCGCCAGGCGCCATATATTACGAATGATAGCATCACTACTGATGTGTATGTGCCACTGAAGATGATACACAGTAGTTTATATCATGGCTGTATAATCTACCCTGTTTCAGCGTTGTTTTATGCTTTGTATCTGCAAGTATATACAAATTCAAATTTCACTACTGGTTTGTTTTTTCGGGCGACGACGACGGCGGGAGGACACTCAGAACATAACCACTAGCTGGCGATCTTAGTGTAGGTATCGGGTGATATTTTTGTAGTTTGTTCATTTATAGCCATAATATGACACAGATGAAGACACAAAATGACACAGACTCTCCAGATATGCCCTTCTAACTTTCCTGAAATCATGGATGTAGAAATGTTAGTATTAACGCAACCTGAAGTTTGTAAATCAAAGAAAAAAAGTTGTCCTGGCGACGTAAGTGTTATCTACGGTACCAGTGACTATAGGCAAACATATGTGATAGTTATATAAATTACAAGCCGTTGTTGGTCAAGGTAGGTATGCCAAGGTAATATATACCTACCCACCTTGAATACCTGCTTTCTTTATCTGGTGTATAGTCTCCATTAGTACGTATATATTCTTTGGTGCAATTTTTTTTATAAATGAATTAACTGATAGATGAATAGATAGATAAAGAATTGTGTATCTATCTATCAATCTATCTATATAATTATATATATATATATATATACTATATATATATATATATATATATATATATAATATATATATATATATTATATATATTATATATATATATATATATATATATATATATATCTAGATAGATAGCTATATTATATTATATTATATCTAATAATATATATATATATATATCTTATTAATCTATTATCTAGATAGATATATATATATATATATATATATATATATATATCTTAGATATAGATAGAATATCTATATATATATATATTATATATATATATCTATATTATATATATATATATAATATTATATTATATATATATATATATCTATATTATATATTATATATATATATATCTATATATATATATATATATATTATATTATATATATATACATATATATATAATAATATATATATATATATATATATATATATATATATATATAGATACATAATATATAGATACATATATATATAATATATATATAGATCATATAATATATAACTATATATAGATACATATATATATAGATAATATATATGATATAGTATATATATATATATAGATATATATATGATAGATACATATATATATAATATATATATACATATATATAATATATAGATACTATATATATAGATATATATATATAGCTATATATATATATATATATATATATATATACTATATATATATATAGTATATACTATATATATAGCTTATATATATATATATATATATATATATATATATATATATATATAGCTATAATATATTATATAGCATATACTATATATATATATATCTATACTATATATACTATTATACTATATATATATATATATATATAGCTATATATATATAGCTTATAATATATATAAGTCTATATATATATACTTATATATATATAGCATTATATATTTGATATATATATATATATCATATATATTATATTATACCTGTTCAGAAAACAATTTTTTCCTTTTTTTATACCCTCCTGCACGGTTTCCAATGCTTTTTGACCTGGAAAAGTCGAAAATTTACAACCATTATAAGCCAAATGTCAGGAACCTTTGCCTCATGAAGCATGAAGTTCTATTCTATACACGTTTTCTGAAACGCCAGTTTCGGAGCATTTTGATGTTTGTTTTCGCCTATTTTTTCACCAATAAATGGGCATAAGCAGGTTAAAGCAAGTAATTAGATGCTGACTGAAACATTAAAATGCATAGAAACATTTATGGAAATATTACATGTGATATTTACAGACAAATTTTCAAAAAATTAAACTAAATATAATTTATTTCACTCTAGTCACAAATTCACAATGGTTTTAGCATGACATCTAATGGTCTGTTATGTTTGTTGCAGATCTGTTGAAACCTGCTAACAAATCCAGAGATACTTCACAAGATAACTTCACTATGGCAGTAAGCAAGGAGCTCCGAGGACGCAAAGTTGACATCTCAGAACCTCCACCTGCAGTCCAGAGACAAGCGTCATGCCGACCTGCTACTAGATCTGCTACAGAAACCTTCCTGATCGGCTACCCATCATCCAGCATCAGTGGCTCCCAGTTACCCACCAACAGACAGGCCTTCCAGTACTTCCTCCATCTCCAGAGTTTGCCAGAAAATACAGGGAATCCTAAGCATCAAGACCTCGCCAATGAAACAGTGGAGGCTATCATCCCATTCTGGCAGATGGCTAGGATCAAGACCATGACCAAGTACAATGCAGCGCAGCATTTCATGACACTTCACAAAAGCACAGAGATCTAGCAAGGAATAAAGGTAGAACAGGTGACCCTGGAGGGAAAGGAGTGCCTTTGTCCTGGAATTAGATAGCCTGTTCGACATAGGAGCTTCAGATGCCATCCAGGAAATAGAGAGAAACCGACTGCTATCAAGGGAGAAGAAGGACAAGGACATCAGGTTCTACCAGGATCAGAAGACAGAGAGAAAGGCCCACATGTCTGGTCATGACAAGATATTTGGTCACGGTCCCAGCAGCAAGCAGAGAGGGCTGCAAGACTGCAGCAGAGAGAGGAACAAGATATGAATTTGTCACAAAATTTCTACAATTTTTCAGCTGCCACACAGCGAAGGACTGCTGCTGATGTGTCTACCTGGGCTGACCCAACCGACAGTGAAGGGAATGCAGAGGACATGGATTACCAAAAACCTCGTCCTGGATGTTCACATCACCAAGACACTGTGACTCCACATTTCCCAGGAGGGTCATGGAGTGTGTTGACATCTGCAGTACCGCTGATCGTCTGGGATTGTCTGACAATCAAGTGACAGCCTTAGTCTCTGCTACATTGAAGGCTGGTGGAGCTGACCTGGACAAGTTTGTCATCTCAACCTCAACAACGAGACGGAACAGGATGCTGACAAGGTACCACATCAGCCAGGAGTACATGGCAGCATTTAGCGAGGACCCACCCTCCCAAGTATGCTGCTCTCCACTGGGATGGCAAGATGCTGAGAGATGTCCTGGGAAGTGATCCTGGGACCACGTCAGAGACTCTGGCTGTGCTTGTCTCAGGACCACCTGCATATCCTGAAGGCAAGCTACTGGGAGTACCAGTGATAGACAGCTCAACGGAACGGCTCAGGCAGAGGCATCCATGGATTTGCTGGAGGCATGGGGGCTTACGGGAGTGATCACTGCCCTTGTGTTTGACACAACGGCCAGCAACAGTGGAGTACATCGGGAGCTGCCAAGCTTCTGGAGCAACAGCTTGACAGGAAGGTGTTCTACCTGGCCTGCAGACACCACATTCTAGAAGTGCTGGTTGGTGCTGTATGGGAGAATCTGTTTGGCAAGGTCAAGAGCCCAGAGAATCCTTGGTTCAAGCACTTAAGGACGTTTTGGACAGATCTTACCACAGACAACCCTACAACCCTGTCCATCAGACAAAAATGGTTGAATAAAAAAAAGAAAGAGTGCAAGGAAATACTACGGAAATCCTGAGGTCGGAGAAGCCTCCTAGAGCTGACTACCGTGAGATGGCTGAGCTTACACTGATCGTCCTTGGAGACACGCCTCCCCGCGGAATCCACTGGAGTCGTCCTGGAGCCATTCATCAGGGCAGGTGGATGGCCAGAAACCTGTATTCTATGAAGATGTTCATGTTTGCTGAGCAGCTGGAGTACGATGAAGAAACTGTTGTGAAGCTGGAACGCCTCAACCTCTTCCTAGGACTGTTCTATACACCCATGTGGATGTCATCTACACTTGCTGCAGATGCTCCTGCAAATGATCTGCAGTTCATGAAGGACATGATGAAGTTCAAGAGAACAGATCCAGAGATTGCTCAGGCAGTGCTACAAAAACTTGAAAACCACAAGTGGTACCTGACACAGGAGGTTGTGCCGTTCGCTCTCTTCGGTAGCAGACTCAGTGACAATGAGAAGCAGGACATTGCTGCCAAGCTGCACGCCACTGAGAAGCCAGATAGCTTCAGACGAGGGAAACCTATGTTCCCTCAGGTTACAGCCAAGACGACTCTGGCTGATCTAGTTGGTCCAGAGAGTCATCTTCTGCTTGACACCCTTGGCATTGAGTATGACTGGCTTCTGCAACCTGTGGCGACATAGTCAAGCAAGCAATGACTACAGCAAGGCCCTGGAATATGTCAGCAATGTAAAAGTAGTGAATGACATTGCTGAGCGGGGATTCAAGATGATGACTGATTTCGCAAACATCATTACCACAGATTCTCAGCAAAAACAGTACCTTCTTCAAACTGTGGAATACAACCGTGAGTGATTTGATAGCTTCAAGAAGCAAACTCTGAAAAAATGACTGTGAAGTGTCCTGACATAGACAATAGAGTTTTCTGCCACTTGAAAATAGTTTTTAGAGTCTTTGTCACACATTTTTTGATGTCAAGATTGAAATTTTCAGAAAATTTTGCTTTTTTTCTGGATATGATGTCTTTTTTTCTTGAATGTTTACTTGGATTGTTTTTTCAGAAATAATATTAAAAATGCTTCAATTTGATACCCAATTTGTTGTTCTATCCCAATTGTAACAAAAGTCTCAGGTGAAAAAAAGTCTGGCGGAAGGCAAAATTAGGCGCTTTTCTACTGTCGCGGGCTTAATATCTTGAGGTCCAATGAGGCAAAGGTTCCTGACATTTTAGCTCAAAATGGTTGTGAATTTTCGGCTTTTCCAGGTCAAAAAGTATGGGAAACCTTGCAGGGGGGTATACAAATAGGAAAAAATTGTTTTCTGAACAGGTCTATGCAGCAGCAGCCACCCATTCACTCACCAATTACCCATCACCACACACCCATTCACTCACCCATTACCCATCACCACTCACACCCATTACCCATCACCCCCCACCTATTCCCTCACCCATCACCCCCCACCCATTCACTCACCCATTACCCATCACCCCACCCATACACTCACCCATTACCCATCACCCTACATCAAGGTTTCCTCAATTCTCGCAACCCACTTTTTTTTCTTCACAATTCTCGCTAATAGGCTACTAAAAAAAAGAAAAAAAAAGTGATCGGATCATCTCATAAGTGGGCTTAAAATGTGCCCCTGGTCGACCCGGTTCCAAAACTGTGCCATATGATGGGATTGGGGCACTGAGGGCGGCACCTATCGCAGAAAAACACACACAGAAAACAACACCTTTCGCTTATATATATATATATATATATATATATATATATATATATATAAATTGCTATATATAAATATACTAGCCGCAAAGCAGCCCTCCGGGCGGATTTTTTGGCTAGCTCCTGCGGAGGGCTATTGGTGGGCCTTCGGCACACCAAACACAGACTCTCCAGATAGCCCCTTCTAGGTTTCCTGAAATCATTGATGTAGAAATGTATGTATTAACGCCAACCTATTCACATCACCCCCAACCCATTCACTCACCCATTACCCATCACCCCCCACCCATTACCCATTCACTCACCCATTATCCATCACCCCCCACCCATTACCCATCACCCCCCCCCCCCACCCATTCACTCACCCATTATCCATCCCCACACACCCATTACCCATCACCCCCCATCTATTCCCTCACCCATCACCCCCCACCCATTCACTCACCCATTACCCATCACCCCATCCATTCACTCACCCTTTACCCATCACCCTACATCAAGGTTTCCTCAATTCTCGCAACCCATTTTTTTCACAATTCTCGCTAATAGGCTGCTAAAATCAAACACAGACTCTCCAGATAGCCCCTCCTAGCTTTCCTGAAATCATGGATGTAGAAATGTATGTATTAACGCCAACCTATTCACATCACCCCCAACCCATTCACTCACCCCCCACCCATTCCCCTCACCCATTACCCACCATCCCCCACCCATTCACTCACCCATTATCCATCACCACACACCCATTACCCATCACCCCTCACCCATTATCCATCACCACGTACACCCATTACCCATCACCCCCCCCACCCATTCACTCACCCATTACCCCCCACCCCCCACCCATTATCCATCACCACACCCATTCACTCACCCATTACCCATCACCCCCCATCTATTCCCTCACCCCCCACCCATTACCCATCATCCCACCCATTCACTCACCCATTACCCATCACCCTACATCAAGGTTTCCTCAATTCTCGCAACCCACTTTTTTTTCACAATTGTCGCTAATAGGCTGCTAAAATAAAAAGAAAAAAAAGTGATCAGATCATCTCATAAATGGGCTTAAGACCTTTCCCTGCTTGAGCCGGTTCCAAAACTGTGCCATATGAGGGGATTCCGCCACAGGGGGCGGCACCTGGAGCGGACACACACACACACACACACTTTCGCTTATATTATTATAGATATATAATATACAGTAAAAGCCTTATAACTCGGCACGATAGGGGCTCTGGCCCTTGCCGAGTTATTCGATGTGCCGAGTTACGCAATGTCCTCCTCTGATATGGGTTAAGAAAAAACAAAAAAAAAAAAAACTACTGTAAAAGCATAAAAACTACATTTACCAATGAACGGGTGGCAGCAGGCATGTAATCCAGGAGAGGGGAGCCTTGTTGTAACATGTAGAAGATGTTAGGGGGACTCAAGTCGCATTTTAACACTGGTATCACTTTAATCACTTTATAATCACAACTCTATACTATATTGTATCGAGTGTACTGTACCTGTACAACCTAATTTTACATCACTTGAGCACTTAATTACTGCAACACTATGCCCTGTCCATTAACTCTACCTTCGACTGTGAGTGCATGGAAGGACACAGGGGGGCGGCATGAGCCTCTAATCACAGGCGTCACTATAAGAATCCAACCTGAGCCACCAACGGGCGAGGGCCAACTATCACAGCCCTCGAGTGAGCCTCCAGGGCCTACCATCCCACCCATGGAGCTCACTGCCTACACTGCTATAAGCATAGGTGTTATAAAAAAAAAAAAAAAAATAATAATAAAAAAAAAATTAAAAAAAAACCTTGTCTTT
Organism: Chionoecetes opilio; assembly: GCA_016584305.1. Classification (NCBI taxonomy): domain Eukaryota; kingdom Metazoa; phylum Arthropoda; class Malacostraca; order Decapoda; family Majidae; genus Chionoecetes; species Chionoecetes opilio. The sequence continues at coordinate 238,632 of JACEEZ010014259.1, read as the reverse complement.
GCCATGCCGAGTTATATCAAATTCCGAGTTATACCCGAGTGCCTGTAATTATAATGTGCTATAATAAAAATATAATAATATAATATATAAAAATATATAAAATAAATGTCTATATTATATAATTATATAATCATATTATATATTATATATATATTATATATATATATATATAATATATATATATATATATATATATATATATATATATATATATATATATATATATATATATATATAATATATATATATATAATATATTTATATATATATATACTATATATATATCTATCTATCTATCTATCTATCTATCTATATCATCTATCTGTATGACGTCAGATTTTTTCCAAATCTCCATTATATCTAATGAGGTTAGAGTCTCAGTGGCACATTCACCTTTTTGGCATTAAATCAATCAATCAGTGCTCTTCAACCTTTTTTGATGTCGTCCACCCCTAGTAATGAATTGGTAAGAGCTGTCCACCACAATTTTTTTTTATCTCTTAAATCTCACGGCTCTGACATTTTAAATCTAACTATATCATTCTACAAAATATATAAGTAGGAAAAGGCAGCTTCACTCTCATGTTAAATTTGCAGTTTATATATTATTATTCTGTATAATAACACATGCAGTCTAAAACTATAAATATACAAGGGAAAATTTAATATACCTTCGAAATTAAACAGGCATAAACAAATGCATTTCTCTTCATGAAACTACAGTAAAATTGCACCTAATATGCGTTATATTTGGTAATCCAGAAAACAAAGTCTTTTCCTTCAAGAAACATGCTGCAATTTGTCTGCTATCTGCTTAAATCGAGGCATCAGACAATTTTCAAGTGCAACGCGCATAAAAGGATCCAAATTTAGAATTGCATTCCTTTTCTATGCCTTGATTAAAACTAAGCTTGAAAAACTTTGCTGACACAGACATGATGTTGGGGTATTTGGGATATTGGGATATTGACCGGGGTCTGAATTGTCTGGTCTGAATTGTCCGGGGTCTGAATTGACCGGGGTCTGAATTGTCTGGTATGAATTGTCCGGAGTCTGAATTGACCGGGGTTTTAATTGTCTGGTATGAATTGTCCGGAGTCTGAATTGACCGGGGTTTTAATTGTCTGGTATGAATTGTCCGGTCTGATTGACGGGTCTGAATTGTCTGGTATGAATGTCCGGGGTGAACTGGTATGAATTGTCCGGGTATGAATTGTCCGGGTCTGAATTGTCTGGTATGAATTGTCCGGGGTCTGAATTGACCGGGGTCTGAATTGTCTGGTATGAATTGTCCGGGGTCTGAATTGTCTGGTATGAATTGTCTGGTATGAATTGTCTGGGTTATGAATTGTCCGGGGTCTGAATTGTCTGGTATGAATTGTCCGGGGTATGAATTGTCCGGGGTCTGAATTGTCTGGTATGAATTGTCCGGGGTCTGAATTGTCTGGTATGAATTGTCTGATATGAATTGACCGGGGTCTGAATTGTCCGGGGTATGTATTGCCGGGGTCTGAATTGTCTGGTATGAATTGTCCGGGGTATGAATTGTCTGGTATGAATTGTCCGGGGTCTGAATTGTCCGGGGTATGAATTGTCTGGTATGAATTGTCCGGGGTCTGAATTGACCGGGGTCTTCTGGAATTGTCTGGGGTATGTATTGACCGGGGTCTGAATTGTCTGGTATGAATTCTCCGGGGTCTGCATTGACTGGGGTCTGAATTGTCTGGGTTATGAATTGTCCGGGGTCTAAATTGACCGGGGTCTGAATTGTCTGGTATGAATTGTCCGGGGTCTGAATTGTCTGGTATGAATTGTCCGGGGTATGTATTGACCGGGGTCTGAATTGTCTGGTCTGAATTGTCCAGGGTATGAATTGTCTGGTATGAATTGACCGGGGTATGAATTGTCTGGGGTATGTATTGACCGGGGTCTGAATTGTCCGGGGTATGAATTGTCTGGTATGAATTGTCCGGGGTTTGAATTGACCGGGGTCTGAATTGTCTGGTATGAATTGTCTGGGGTCTGAATTGTCTGGTATGAATTGTCCGGGGTATGTATTGACCGGGGTCTGAATTGTCTGGTATGAATTGTCTGGTATGAATTGTCTGGGTTATGAATTGTCCTGGGTCTGAATTGACCGGGGTCTGAATTGTCCGGGGTCTGAATTGACCGGGGTCTGAATTGACCGGGGTCTGAATTGTCCGGGGTCTGAATTGTCTGGTATGAATTGTCCGGGGTATGTATTGACCGGGGTATGAATTGTCTGGTATGAATTGTCCGGGGTATGAATTGTCTGGTATGAATTGACCGGGGTATGAATTGTCTGGTATGAATTGTCCGGGGTATGAATTGTCTGGTATGAATTGACCGGGGTATGAATTGTCTGGTATGAATTGACCGGGGTATGAATTGTCTGGTATGAATTGTCCGGGGTATGAATTGTCTGGTATGAATTGACCGGGGTATGAATTGTCTGGTATGAATTGTCCGGAGTATGTATTGACTGGGGTATGAATTGACCGGGTATGAATTGTCTGGTATGAATTGTCCAAGGTATGAATTGACCGGGGTATGAATTGTCTGGTATGAATTGTCCGGGGTATGTATTGACCGGGGTCTGAATTGTCTGGTATGAATTGTCCGGGGTCTGAATTGTCTGGTGTGAATTGTCTGGGTTATGAATTGTCCGAGGTCTGAATTGACCGGGGTCTGAATTGTCTGGTATGAATTGTCCGGGGTCTGAATTGTCTGGTATGAATTGTCTGGGGTATGTATTGACCGGGGTATGAATTGTCTGGTATGAATTGTCTGGTATGAATTGACCGGGGTATGAATTGTCTGGTATGAATTGTCCGGGGTATGAATTGTCTGGTATGAATTGACCGGGGTATGAATTGTCTGGTATGAATTGTCCGGGGTATGAATTGTCTGGTATGAATTGACCGGGGTATGAATTGTCCGGGGTATGAATTGTCTGGTATGAATTGTCCGGGGTATGTATTGACTGGGGTATGAATTGACCGGGGTATGAATTGTCTGGTATGAATTGTCCAGGGTATGAATTGACCGGGTATGAATTGTCTGGTATGAATTGTCCAGGGTATGTATTGACCGGGGTCTGAATTAGCATGGTATGAATTGTCCGCGGTATGAATCGTCATGGAATCGATGTTGGCATCTGCACAAACATGGCCGTTGCCTTCTCAGCTTACTCCTTGTACTCCTGACTATTAAGCAGGACAACCCAGCAATGCAATGCATAGGATGGCCAAATGTTTTGAAAACTGCTTTTTAAGAATAATCCACTGAAAGCTCCAATAGTGCATCAGAATGATCAGTTCCATCATCTGAGAATGGATGAAGCTTCCACATGTTGGATGTCTGAGGTTTCTTGGAAATAGAAGTCAAGGTTTTCCTGCATGAAAGTCAGGTGTCTGGTAATCCAGGGGGACATTCGTACCTCCAGTGTCTGCTCTGCTGTCTGCATACCATGTGTCCAGCCACTGCCAGCCAGCCATATAGGTATCAAAGACTTCAAAATCAGAACAGCGTCTCTTTTCTATATTGCTTTTAAATTTTTTCACCTTCAGTTTGAATCCATTTATTTTGCCTATACGTACTTGTAAAGTCAAAATAGCCTCACCTTTGCCTAGATTTATACCATAGATTTCTTTTCCCTTATCTATAGCGACACGTGGGCATGATCTCGTCCACCCACCTGTCCACCCCTCACTCAGTCTCGTCCACCTTGAGGTGGACCGTCCACCCAGGTTGAATAACACTGGACCGTTAGACCAGGGGTCCCCAAACTTTTCAGTTCATCTACCCCTTCTGGGAATCCCTGTTCGATTATATCGACCTCCTAGCATTTGTAATGTATTTATGCATTTATTTCTCCATGATATGCTTCCAACTATCTCTATCCATTGCCTCAACCTCCTCAATGCCCAGTGCTGCCAAATCCTCTTCAACACACTGCCTCCATGTCTCATTTGGCCTGCCCGGTGGACGGTGACCTGGACCTGGCACTTCCACTCCCAAAAGCTCTCCCCACCTTCACGTGCCCAAACCATCTTAATCACCTGACTCTCAGCACTATTCGGCTCCTTCAATCCACATCTTGCCACCTCTTCACTGGACACTTCCATGTGATCCCGGTTATATACCTCAATATTCTCCGATCACAACCAACACATCCTCCAACTTCTTTGTCAAAGCCCATATCTCAGAACCATACAGCAATACTGATTTTATACATGCTTCAAATACTCTTCCTCTATTTTTCAGAGGAATACTCTTGTTTATTTGCATCCCTCAATCTCTCCACTTTATCAATGTTGCTACCCGTGTTACCTACTGCTCTCTCCACTCCACCCTCGCTTGTTTATTCCTATGCATTCGTTCTTGATAAAGTTTCAAGTATATCTTCAATGTTGCTGAGGGTTGGATTTTAGCAATAACAAATTTTACTGATATCAAAATGTTATTTGGCTGTGGCATCATAAAACTGAAATTTTATTTCTTAACAAGTTTTCAAATAAAATGTTAAATGAACTATTTTGTTAGATAAAGCTCTCAAATCTGATTTAAGATAGTGTTTACTTGATATCTGCAATTTGGGAAAACAAATATTACATGCAATTGAATATACAGTAGTTCATATAGATTTCATATAGTTAAAAAAATATTCAGATTTAAATGCAATCCTTAAAAGTAATCTTTTAATCTAATTTTACATAATATTCTAGTACCAAAAAAAAATATTATATATTATACAAAATACTTCAAATAAACTTAATATTATATTCAGGGTGTAACACGAGTTTCTGCAAATATTGATACAGGTGAAAGAACATGTAATTCTAAGCACAAAATATTCTATAACCATATGCCTTTTGAAGCTTCCTTTAGACGTGAGATGAAGTTAGAAAAATTAGCGCGGCCAGTGATTTCACCATGGCAGGTGGTTGCCGCTCGGTGACATTTTGAATGATTTAATCATAATGTTTACTAGTAATGGAGCATTACATACCTTATAAAAACACAATTGGTATTAATGGACATGTTATTACTAAATATGCAGTACATGAGAACAGCAGGGCTGTAATAAACAATACTGTAAAAGGCTAAGTGGCAACGCGTCGGGGCGGGGGAGGAAGGAGGGACTAGGCTGCGAGGCCTCACGCGGATCAGCAGAGTCACGTGTTCCATCCTACCCCTCCCTGACACGATGCCGTGTAGCCTTATACAGTATTGCTTATTACAGCCCTGCTGTTCTCATGTACTGCTTATTTAGTAATAACATGTCCACATCCACATCATCACATCATAAAATTACTGTCCGCACTAATTTTTCTAACTTCATCTCACGTCTAAAGGAAGCTTCAAAAGGCATATGGTTATAGAATATTTTGTGCTTAGAATTACATGTTCTTTCACCTGTATCAAGATTTGCAGAAACTCGTGTTACACCCTTGTATACATAATATTCACAGGAAAATACATACATAGCTCCATATTGTTACCATCTGTTCAGTACATATTTCTTTATTCCCCACAGGGTCTCGGAGGACTCAGCTCCTTCTATTTCAAATTTTTCAATTCCATTTCCATTTCGAATTACAGTTAGACAATTATATTAATTATTATTATATTTACAGTATTACAATTATAGTAATTTTGGACATTTCATTTCGCGTACGAGAATTCTTTGCAAACTGAACACATGAATACATGCATATTTTCTACACTGTAACATTTAGCATGAAAATATTTGGTGCACTTCCAGCACTGTATTAATGAACGATCAGCTGAATTTGGTTTCATACATTTCATACAAAGAACATAATATTTACAGTCATTTACGAAGGCTAAAGGTGGCGCTACAACAGGAAATGGTAGTATTAGTCCACGGTTGAAGCAGCTTGCCAGATGGCTTCTCAAACGTTTCTGAGCCAAATTTTGAATTTCTGGAGCCATATCATAACAAAGACTTGTAGCAAAAGCAATAGCAAACAAGCCACAATCTGAAGCACCTACCTGCTGCTTGACATTTACATTTAAAATGTTCATGTGCTCAGTGCTACAGTGCGACAAAGACGCTACCTGACGATTGAAGTTATTACTGTTCTGCAGCCTGTTTATGTTTGATTGACTGTCATAAACCTTAATAGTGTTTTGATCACAGTCAATATTGCTGACAGTTAGCCAATGATTATTGTGGACATGTAGGATTTGTAAAAATGTATTTGTTTGAGCTTGAACATACCTAAGGCTAGCATCCTGAAACAGTACCGTGGACTGTAGACCTGGGCAGGGATGCTAGAAAATCCCTCGTAAGGGACAACTTTTAAGTGTATGGCTACAATAACCTTACGAGGGTGGGCTGAGGTTGATGCTTGTCCCTAGCCGTCACTCCCGTACAGTTATCGGTGGCCTCTGAGTGGGGAATATTAGGGATATTCTATGGATATGTGTGGGGAAAATCTGCTGACCAATCATAGAGCAGCGCCTCGCATGACGCGGCCTTATCTAGCCAATCATCTTGCTCTCAGCTGTCAGGGAGCCCGAAAATAAATTTAAAGAGACACATCAAATGCCGCCAGACTGTTATGATATAATACATTGCCGCCATATTAGCCTTTCAGCGTAATATTCTCCCGCTGAATACTACAGAGACGTACCCAGGGTATACCTTGATGCGCTGATCCTAGGTTTGAGTCCTGCGTGCCCGAGATTAGCATATATGGACCACTGTGGCCCGCGCCGTATCTGTGGCCGCGGTGGTACTCCGTTATAATGGACGAGAACTGCGCGTTCGCTCTTTAGGTCAGACACACACACTGGGGGGCTAACACCTCACTCTTAGCCTCTCTCGCTTTACCACACACACCACACCTGTCATGAAACAACTTGTGTACGAACTGACTGCACCCCTTTCATATAGACTACGAAACAACTTTTTGATGTACGAAACGACTTGTGTAACTTGTGTGTGTGCGTGTGTACGTCAGACATTTGACACCACCAACGCATCATTATAGCGGCCAAACTTGTATGATGAACTATACGTTTTGATTCAAGAAGTCGACCGATATATATATTTAATAGGTATATTAGGTTTGCCCTAATATGAATTTATTACAAGTAGTATATCTCTCTCTCTCTCTCTCTCTCTCTCTCTCTCTCTCTATATATATATATATATAGCTATCCATCTATCTATCTATATAAATATATATATATGATTATATAGATAGATAGATAGATAGATACACAATTCTTTATCTATCTATTCATATCAGTTAATTCATTTATAAAAAAAATTGCACCAAAGAATATATACGTACTAATGGAGACTATACACCAGATAAAGAAAGCAGGTATTCAAGGTGGGTAGGTATATATTACCTTGGCATACCTACCTTGACCAACAACGGCTTGTAATTTATATAACTATCACATATGTTTGCCTATAGTCACTGGTACCGTAGATAACACTTACGTCGCCAGGACAACTTTTTTTCTTCGATTTACAAACTTCAGGTTGCGTTAATACTAACATTTCTACATCCATGATTTCAGGAAAGTTAGAAGGGCATATCTGGAGAGTCTGTGTCATTTTATGTCTTCATCTGTGTCATATTATGGTTATAAATGAACAAACTACAAAAATATCACCCGAGTGGCGACCTACACTAAGATCGCCAGCTAGTGTTTATGATCTGAGTGTCCTCCCGCCGTCGTCGTCGCCCAAAAAACAAACCAGTAGTGAAATTTGAATTTGTATATACACACAAACCTCATTTTCCCGGACTAATAGGGGGGAGCACTGGCTCCGGGAACCGCAAAAGTCCGATGCCATTACCCACCCCCGGACGTTTATCCTATTCTAGTATTTACTGTTCGGCAAACGCCAATATCAACTACCCCGCCGAGGACTTTTACGTCCGCTGAGCATGCTGCCACCTGGCGGGAGGCAGCAGAAAGTGTTCAATAGTCTCAAGAGACGTTCCTGCACCAGGGGCAGTGGGGGTCAGGGGACTAACGGAGGCTGTGCAGGTGAACCGTGAGTGTCGTGTGCCCAAATGTAAACAATATGACCGCTGAGCATGTTGCCACCTGGCGGGAGGCAGCAGAAAGTATTCAATAGTCTCAAGAGACATTCCTGCACCAGGGGCAGTGGGGGTCAGGGGACTAACGGAGGCCGTGCAGGTGAACCGTGAGTGTCGTGTTCCCAAATGTAAACAATATGACCGCTGAGCATGCTGCCACCTGGCGGGAGGCAGCAAAAAGTGTTCAATAGTCTCAAGAGACGTTCCTGCACCAGGGGCAGTAGGGGTCAGGGGACTAACGGAGGCTGTGCAGATGAACCGTGAGTGTCGTGTGCCCAAATGTAAACAATACGACCGCTGAGCATGCTGCCACCTGGCGGGAGGCAGCAGAAAGTGTTCAATAGCCTCAGAGATATTCCTGCACCAGGGGCAGTGGGAGTCAGGGGACTGACGGAGGCTGTGCAGGTGAACCGTGAGTGTCGTGTGCCCAAATGTAAACAATACGACCGCTGAGCATGCTGCCACCTGGCGGGAGACGCGGACACTGACCAGGGGTGACAGGAGACGCTCGGACCGCCGGACAACTTTGTCAATTTACGAACAGGACCAGGCATTTCAACGCAAAAAAAAGAAAAGAAAAAAAAAAAAAAAAAAATGTCCTGGACTCTGACATATCTCCGGACCTCGGATTTTGTCCGGCAAATCCGATATCCGGGAAATGGAGGTTTGTGTGTACTTGCAGATACAAAGCATAAAACAACGCTGAAACAGGGTAGATTATACAGTCATGATATAAACTACTGTGTATCATCTTCAGTGGCACATACACATCAGTAGTGATGCTATCATTCGTAACATATGGCGCCTGGCGACATTATTGCAGCTGGCGACTATAGTGTTATCTACAGTAGCTATGTTATCACGTAGTCATTGTTTCCATTGCTTCTACTCAGTACCAAAAGATCTGAGTTCATTATCAGTGTTTATATATTCATCTCTGTCCTGCCGGATTCCTAGAATATCATGATTGGTATGTACGCAGCAGCGTCACAACACCCCTCAGTACGATATCGGCAGTAGCTGGCAGTATGATAGGTTGGGCAAAATGCGCCCAACAAAACTGGATGCGAGTCTGCGACCTGGCAAGCGAGCCTCTCTGGCTGTTTGAGCCTCGTTTTGATTGGTGTTTCCTTTCTGCTATAATTATGGCAAGAACACACAGGCATGGATGATAGACATGGAAAATAGCAGTCACAGCGTGCCACATCCCTCAATAGTGCACTGCACACTCACACCAGTCACCGAGCGGAATATAAGAACTGAACTGAATGAGTCGTACGTTTGGCAGCCGCGATGCGCCATTCTAAACTGATGCGATGAAATAAACTGCGACAGCAGCCCTTCTGGTGGGAGGCCCGGGGCCCTGGCCCCATGGGTCACCCCCTGAATTGAGCCTTCTAACAGAGGTCTCTGGTCGTCTCTGGTATGGAGGCATACATTCTACATACTTTCTCCAATCCTAAACCTCCTAAACCTTGGCTAACTCAGTTTGTTCTCATGCTGTCCAAAATAGAGAGATGGCTTACAGACAATACCATTCGTCTCCTGCAACTCGTGCCCTTTATATCTCTACCCGTAATCATACCAAATCTATTTTTCAACTTGCCAAAAACTCCATCGATAGAAAATGTCAATATCTTCCTGGATCCAACTCATCTGAAAGTTGGCTCAAATTCAACCTGTTCTTAAGAAGGGTTACTGCTTTAATCCTTCAAAATACTGTCCTATATAGCTTTGAATTCCTGCCTTGCTCAAGCTCTTGAATTTATCCTCAATAAAAAGATTCTCAAGCATCTATCTGCTCATAATCTTTTAACCGATCTTCATTACGAAATCTGTAAAAGGCGTAAAAAAGTAAGGCTGTAAAAGCCAATGCCTTATTATGGAAATAAAGAAAAAAACTGCTACTTGCAGAGGGATTGAAAGCTAAGGGAGGTGAGGGTTGTTTGTGAGGCAATGGGCTGGGCAAGGGTTGGGCGAAGGAAGTGAAAAAATTGTACAAGGTTAGTGGACGCAAGTTGAAGGCAAACAGCAAGAATATAGTGGAAGGGCAAGGCAATAGAGGAAGTCAAAGGTGAGAAAAATATGTACATTGCTAAATAAGATATAAAGTGTTGAAGGAAGTGAAAATAGGCGAGTGAGAGAAGAAAGCTGAAAATGAATTTGGCAAACTGTAAAATCATAGAATGTACAGTAGATGGGAGGGAGATTCTTGTGGTGATGAGAGTCTTGAATAATGATACAGCAGAACAGACGCTAAACACAGATAATCAAATCCCTTTACTCCCAGGAGGAAAAGGAAGCTGTTGACGATTTTATCAAATAGCTTGAAAATGTATTTCTTCATTCGTAAAACTAATATGGGCACTTAAACATTTACTAACACACTAAATACATACAAGTACAGCTTATATTTCAGCTATATCTTAAACATAATGAATAAATAACTAAGAAATTAAATTGCTACATCATTCTTACCTACATTAATTCTGCCTTCAGTCTTGCATGCCAATGAGGCGGAGCTAGTTCATGAGGGTTGACATCAGGCCATCAAACTTCACCTTACTTTCATGTCTGTTCAGTTTCAGTATGGTGAGAGCCTTGTTGAAATATGCAGGAATCTTAGATTGAATAAAGATGTTCCTTCCATCCACAATTTCAGGCACAAGGATGGACTTGCAGTGAAGGAAGAGGGGAAGTTGTCTCACTTTACTCTGTTTCATTTTGAGCTTGTCCAGCATATCTCCAGGAAGTGCCTAAGGATAGAAGGTAAAGCTATCCCTTCATCACCACTAACACTCTTCGTTATGAAACACGGGAAACAAGGAAGCAGCTGATAACAAAAGGATGAGACTAAAAGAAATATAGAACGACATTTGAGGTCTTGCCTTTACCTCCCTCAGGTATGTTACATAGCCTACTACAAAAGCTTCCCATTGTCACAGTGATCACCACTTCAGAGCAATGCCACCACATGTTTCGTGTAAGGGCACTACTGATTATAAATGGCCTCACACGTGCTAAATCAAAAGAGTGTGTAATTAGAATCATTCACTCATGCTGTCCATCCTTCACCGAACAGATGTCAGTAAGTGACAAATCCAAAACTTAAGAAAAGAATGGTCTAGGTAGATGACAGCAGGATGACTGTGATGAGCAACTAGTGAGGATGGTGACATTTTTTAAGGGAAATCTGGAAACAAGTGGCATTTGATAGCTCACTCACTGGACACCTATCATACTATCACCACCAGTTTAATGCCACAGCAACAAACCCGAGCTGTCGGCACCATTTCTGAGCTAAATTTGGCCAAACAATTTTCAAAATAAATCAACCAGCGATACAATTATGAAATTTGTTTTACTGATATATCAATGTAAGAGAAGATTAAAAAAAAGTTAATGGTTGAGAATGATATAGTAGCAGACAAGTTACACAAATGCCAGTTACCTGAAACCCACATTCCCTTGGGTGGCTCATTCAGACAGTGTCCAGTGATTAGAGACAGTGAGGATAAAAGTGAAGAGCAGTGGCCGGTGCAAAGTGAGGAGGAGTGGAGATAATGGTTAGCATTTCCCCTCGAGGCACCACCTGTTTCCTGTGCACATGTCACCTTCAGTAGTTTGAAAGATGATCTTTCCTTACAACGGTCACTGATGCATTGGTAGATGCTGGTAATGATTATTAAAACCTTGACATTTAGAATGAACAGTTACAGAGATTTAAAATGCAACCTATGGAGTGTTCCCATTGTTATCGGCATGTTCATTTTGCGTCATATGAACACATATTGTAAGTGATAAAATCATCCTCTACTACTCTACTATTGGACACTAAAGCTCAGATCGGACATATTGTTTGTTTTCTCTTCTGTTTTCTGAGCGCAGTATCAAGTTTCTGAGGTGTTTTAACATTACAGTAAAAGTGTACAGTAACTCATCTGGAGTGCTGTTATTCCAGCCATTCCAGCTGTCCAAAGGTGTAAAAAGAGTTGCCCAGAAATGATGAAACAGTTGGAATAAGGTAATCCGTAATTCATGTTAGGCAGCTCACAAATGAACACACAAGACACATGTGCTCAAAATAGCAACACAAACACTGGCAAACTGTTGATAAAGTGAAGAATATTTAAAAATAAGAATGCCTCCAAAAACTGCTGTTTGCTTATGTTCATTTGTTTATCTTTTTCAAAGGTTTCTTGACCAATTTTTTGCTTTTGATTTCCCTTTTTGAGTAATATATGAGATTGCTGAAATTTCTGTAAAATGTATCTGTAAAATTCCTTTACTGAAGATATAGGGCAGTTTAGCCTCAAGGTAAATGAGTCTACACACAAGAACCTGAAAGTAGCACAAGTATAATATAATGTGGATGAAAGGGAATTATTAGGGTGGTACTTGCTGAATAGAGCTTACCTGAGGGGCCATTTTCTTTACGTGTGAATACTTGTGGTCGCCAAAGACTGGACAGGAGAGCCCGAAGGCCAGGTGGACGCGCAGCTGGTGCTTCACTCCCGTCATGGGGAACAGCTCCACCAGGGCGGCAGACTCCCTGTGGCTGATGGTCTGCAAAAAGGAGTGCATAGGTATAAGAAGCAGCGACATGGTGCTGTGAAAACTAATGCAATTTATACAGGTAATGTAACACATGTATACCTGAATAACCTAAATTACATTTTAATAAAATTATGATACATGGTACACTAGGGTCCCGCATAGAACGTTTCCCATATAGAACGAACGAGCTAAAATATTATTCCAAAATTTTTCTTAGGAACGAATGTGATTATACAGTGGAAGACAAAGAAGTTGGCGGTGTCTTGCATCCTCGCTCCTTGACAAATTTTGTTTAATTCCCTCCCGGTGCTTCCTCTGGAGAATTATTGAAAAAAAAGGTGTCTGGGATCTCACTCATGGCCTTGACTTCCTGCTTGCAGTTTTTCAAATCATTAGTCATTAATGGGCAGTGACCAGGACATATTGCATCTTATCGTCACTCCCGGCTCGATTACCCAAAACGTCACCAAAACATTTTGGGAAAGTGTTTTCGCTCAGTTGGATATGGGGCCTGAGCCACAGTTGACTGCAGACCAGATCACCCGTATTCACAGCTTATATAAGATCGGTTTTAGTTCAAAAGAAATTGTGAGGGAGACTGGGTTACTCAACGAAAGGTTGAGCGGCGGGTTAAAAAATTGCGAGACTTTACGGATGTAACGAGACACGCTCCTTACACACACTGTACCCAGTAACTGTGGGTTTATTGACTTTAAATATCTTGCTGTTTTGGTAGATTTCACTAGCTGTCTTTTGATGATATTCAAAGTTTTCTTAGAAACTTTTTTCTTGCATCCAGGACGGACAAGGACAGGACAAGTGCGTTAGACTTTCAGCAGTTGGCGAGTCTCGCAATTTTTTAACCCGCCGCTCAACCTTTCGTTGAGTAACCCAGTCTCCCTCACAATTTCTTTTGAACTAAAACCGATCTTATATAAGCTGTGAATACGGATGATCTGGTCTGCGTCAACTGTGGCTCAGGCCCCATATCCAACTGAGCGAAAACACTTTCCAAAAATGTTTTGGTGAAGTTTTGGGTAATCGAGCCGGGAGTGACGATAAGATGCAATATGTCCTGGTCACTGCCCATTAATGACTAATGATTTGAAAAACTGCAAGCAGGAAGTCAAGGCCATGAGTGAGATCCCAGACACCTTTTTTTTTCAATCATTCCCCATAGGAGCGCCGGGAGGGAATTAAACAAAATTTGTCAAGGAGCGTGACGGATGCAAGACACCGCCAACTTCTGTCTTCCACTGCACGTGTATAGAACGATTCCGCCATCAAAGTAGGGCGAATCCGAGGAGTTCTCATACAGAGCGCCGAAATATCATATAGAACGAAGGTTGTGTGTCTCTGGCATGGAGTGAGGTAGGGCACGGAGGTGGGGTGAGGGTGGCATGATTTTACATTTTTTTTTACATCACAAAGGACTGGCCAAGGCCACAAAAAAAAGTGGTAACACAAAGCCCGCTTAATTGCTGGTCCCTATAAAGAAGACAGTAAGAGAATAAAGAAAGGGGGGTGGGCCAATTTAGTTTGTGAGGTGTATGAGGTGGGGAACGGCGGTAGCGACCGCACAGTTCTTGTTCATTATTACCAAATAAAACATTAATGTGATAGATATACTATGTTGTGATCCATTTACAATATCGTCAGTTATCGAAATTTATTGATGGCTTTCATTCAACGGTACACTCGTCGTTGGGGTTTTGTTTACAAGTTATCAGCTGTGAGCGGGCGAGCCCCGATCAGCCGGGGCGTTCTGGCGAGTTACGCAAGCGAGAGTCAAGCCAGGCAGTGGCGTAGCTACGGAGGGGCATGGGTGGGCACGTGCCTCCCCCACGAGAAGCCGGTGCCCCCCTAGGTGCCCACCCACTGGCCACGGCTGCCGTGTGGTGTGGGAACTGTGTTCCACTAGGTAGGACTGAGGGAGCATGCATGGAGTATTATGAATAATTTCTACTGATGACTTACCCTCGACCTCATATACAATAAATATTTTTCCTCTGCTTGAAAGAAAGAAACATGCCTCTGAGTCTGAGTTAAATGCATATACTTTCTATTGATGACTTTTAACACCAACAAACATAACTAAATTACACCAGTTACCCTTACAAATTTTCTATAATGCCTTGTGTTGGTACGTGTCTCCCTCTTGTACGTGACTTATACGCGTTCTCTGGACCGACATAACAACACAAAGTCAGTGACCGATCATTCGTGGCCCTGTACGGCAGCGACCACTGCCGATGCTTTGTGGGATGAAGTTGAGAGAAACTCAGCAGCTCATGGTTTTGATACTTCAGTGTAGAATGTGTAGATCACCAAGGAAACGGAAACTGTCTACACAATGGAGGTGTTTTGGTTAAGGAAAAAAGTATTACATACCGCCAGAATTTTAATTTCCGAATTTCTTTTGTGGACCTAGGAGATTGTTCATATACGAGTGGTTGTTCATAAAATTCTTATGTACATATTCTTATAATTCATTTAAAGTTGGTTTCATGCCTTATAATGAGGTAATAACATATTTTGTGAAGTTTTGTTTATGTGATGTGGCCATATACGTCAAGGGATGAATATATATCGGTTTTTACACATGTGTATAAATATTTCTTGATCTATAGTTTTATTTAAATACTCCCAGTGGTCACCACCCACCAGGATTTTGTTGTTACTGATTCTATTGGAAAACAGTCAGGGAGCACACACTCTGATTTCAGTGTTAAGGATTCAACACGAATTAACTTCTTTTATCCTATTCTAGATCATATGTTAACATAAATGACAAGGCGCTTCAGTAATGAAGCATGTGAACTTATGAAAGCATTACAGGCACTGAATCCACAAAGTACTGAGTTCTTATCTTTTGAGAAAATGTCTGGACTTATTCATGCATTTCGTGCTAATGAGGAAGATCTTAACCATGAGCTGCACTCCGCAAAACGCATGTTAGAATGACGCTATAAGGATGTAAGTGACAATGAAAAGCCCAAATCACTGTTAGATTTAGTGAGAATTCTTGGTCCATATGAAGAGGCATTTCCTGAGTTCTACAGACTGGCCAAAATTTCTGTATTATTACTTATGTCATCAGCTTCAGCAGAGAGAAGCTTCTCTGCTCTGAAATAAATCAAAACTACACTGAGAAATACAATGGGCAATGAGAGATTAGGTAATCTTGCTGCCTTGTCAATTGAAAGCAGTCGAGTTAAAAGCCTTGATTTAGAAGCATTTGTTGATAAGTTTGCTGAGAACCAGAAGAACAGAAGAATTTTGCTTAAGTGAGATATTCTCACTTTCTCAGTGGGAATTTTTTCTTTTTCTTTGCCTGCTGCTTTAAAACTTCTGCCTTTTTCTTTATTTTCAGTATCAATTATGTTATTTCCATTTTGTATAAGTGGTAATATATGTATTTAATTTTTGGTCATGACTGCTTTATTTCGTTCTCCATCAGCAACTGGATGATACCCTACAGTACTCAACACACACTCCTAGAATAAAATCTAATAACCTTCCATAGTCCATACGACATCAGATATACTCTTGATATTGGTCAGAATGCAAAATATGCAGGGGGGGTGGGTCTTGGCACTGTAAGTGAAAGTAAGTCCTCAGTCCCCACCAAACTCCCTAGCTGTATGGGCTTGTTCGGCTCATCTAGTGTCCCCCCAGGTGCCCCCCCCAATGATAAATACCTAGCTACGCCACTGAAGCCAGGCTTATGGCATGGAACCCCTCGCCCCCTGTACATAATCTCTATTAGATTTAAGGTAAGCAACAATATGCCTAGTTCATCATTTCTATGCATAACTTATCATTTATATATGTTTTGGTATGCATGGGTGTGAATGAGTATAAATGTACGGGTACGGACGGGAAACCCGATCGACCAATATAAATTTTTCCCAGGTTATGTGTTTCACATAGAGCAATTCACATAGAACGACCTCGTTTATCAACCAATTTTTTCGTTCTATGTGGGACTCTAGTGTATATTCAAGTTGCAATATCATTTATATGGCAAACTTTAAGACTACTGGTGAATAAAATTTCTGAAAAAGGCAGATTAGTGGTCTGAAAAAATATCTTATTGGAGATCACTTACAAGGTGTGTACATATTTAGCAAAATGAACATACCTTTAACAATGGGAACACTCCAGAGCTTGCATTTCAAATTCCTGTAACTTGTTCATTCTAAATGTCAATGTTTTAATATTCATTACCAACATCTACCAATGCACATCAAAGGCTATTCATCCACAGGAAGATGCAGGAAGCCCCTAAGAGGCAAACAAGGTGTCAAAAGATTTAAATTATTTTTGTTTAAAAGGCAAAACCTCCATTACATCATCCTTTTTTTTATCACCTCTACCATAGATAATTGATATGTCAACCTCAGAAAAGCTTATGAATATCAAAATCAATAAACATGAAAATGACTTAAACTAAGTATAAAAAAGTCAATGAACTTAAAAAACTACAATGATCAGCAACGTGCTGTACCAGACAAAATAACGCCAATTCAATGCATGAGACAATGGGATGTCCATGTAAATAGAGGCTGGCAGATGGCAGTAAACTTTAAGTGTAGACTTATCGTGCCTCCTGCTGTTCAAGAAAAATGCAGACCATAAGTGGTCAAGAGGATGTCCATGTTGCTGGACCTCCACAAAAAACATCTTGGTGCGATAGATGCAAAACTTTTTTGTTTAATTTTGTAAGTCAAAATTGGGGTGCATCCTTGAGGTTGGAGCTTCAACACTGGCAAATTCAGTGTACCCATAAGCTCAGACCACCATCTGATTTTGACATTTCATTGTTATGGCAGTGTATAAATGGGCAACAAAGCCTAAAGTGTGATACTTAAAATAAGAATCTATCAATTAAGTAGTTAGTCACTGCTACTTCTGCATAACATAACTAATTAACAGATGTTGTAAAGCAAACAATTACAAGAGTACAAAGTAAATATAGATTACAGCCATTAGGAACATAAACTAGAGCAGTCCCAAAAGTTCTGCTTAAAATCACACTTCCTCACACTTACTCTGAATTTGGTAATAGCCAGTTTGCTGCTGCTGCTTGTGCTCCGGAGTTCCTTCACGTCAGGCTTCAGCACCATGCGTCTGCGGCCGTCCACTGTGCCTTCTGCTATTGGGATATCAATTATACCTAAAAACGAGAGAGTATGTGTCACCTTTCTGGCAGTAGAAAAATTTCTGGCGTACTGCTTTACAAAATATTCTTGGAAATACTTCACTACAATGCATGGCTCTCATTGATAAAGCAAAAAGCCCCTGTTCATACCTTGTAAAGGCTTTGGAATGCCTTTCGTGATGGCCCAATAGGTTTTCTTGAGCTTCCGTTCCTTAAACAAGCTTTTCAAGATATCTGCCATGGCAGGAGTGCGGGCCAAGAGGACAACCCCTGAAACAAGGTATATGCAATAATTGATGACACAAGGGGTATGCCATTAAAATAGAATAATGATGAGCAAGTAAAATGATTATGTATTGAATAAATCATTAGAGAATCAAATGAAAATGTCATTCCTTAATTAAACATACTAAAAGAAATATTAATGGCTCTGCGATTCTTTCAGATACCCGTAAGCAGTACTCGTAGTGTGCTGGCGCCACACCCCTGTGCAAGGTCTTCCCATCCCCCAGACATGCAGCACAGTGTGGTTCAGTAAGGGATTATGGTATAGTATGGATATTTCAGGGCTCTAAGTGCAGTTCGGTATGATTTCTTTGAGTACAGTACAGTACAAAAATTTTCTTTATGCACTTAAATGTAACATTTCCATACCCAGTACATATACTGGTGATATAGATTATCTTTCAAGAGACCTCACATCATGCTGGGTTAAAGTTAATGAGCGTGAGTTTTTACTTCATCAACATATCTGTGTGACTTCGTTTGCTGGGTGTTGTTGGCCGCCCAGGTGCCTGTTTGTGGACCTACATTAAGGATTATCCTTCAGGTCAAGGGGCTATTGTCTGTTATCAGTGTCTTGCCCATCTATTGCTGACACGGATCTGCAGTCATCTGCTGAAGCATCAGAGACCTCAGCAGTCTGGGTTCACGCCTGGTAAGTCAACAACGGACCGTACCTAGCGCTTCGTGTCCTGGTGGAACGCCGACGTGAGTTTCGACAGGGGATGCTTGCAGCCTATGTTGATCTCAAGAAGGCGTTGACTCAGTGCATCGTAAGGCACTCTGGGATCTTCTGCGACTTCGCGGGATTCCTGCAAGGACTATTGGTTTGATGACTGGTCTGTACTCTGGGACTGAGAGTGCTGTGAAGTGTGGGGAAGGTGTATCCAGCTTCTTTCCTGTGAATACAGGAGTGAGGAAAGGGTGCGTCCTTGCCCCATCATTTTTCAACACTTGTATGGACTGGGTATTGTGCAAAGTTGTAGATCAAAGTGATTGTGGAGCATCCCTCGGCAAATCCAAGATCACTGATCTTGTTTTTGCTGATGATGCAGTAATTTTAGCTGAGTCCCTGGAGGTCCTGGTGATGGCTCTCATGGCGCTGCACGAGGAGGCAAAGCCTTTGGGACTTGAGGTCTCCTGGCTCAAGACCAAGGTCCAGGTGTTTGGAGGCTTACTAGATGAAACAGTACAGTCTGTTCATGCGTGTGGTGAGGACATTGAGATCTTGGAAAGTTTTACCTACCTTGGTAGCGCAGTCCATAATGACGACGGGTCACGTCAAGAAGTCTTACAGCAGATTGGCATAGCCCACGGTGTTATGGACTCGCTCAGCAGGAGTATTTGGCGTTGTCGGTACCTGTGCAAGAGGACAAAGATCCGGATCTTCAAGTCGCTTATGATCCCTGTCTTACTCTATGGTCGTGAGACATGGACACTAAATAGCGACTTGAAGAGGCGAATCGATGCCTTTGGTGATAAGTGTCTTCGAAGAATCATGGGGTATCGCTGGGATGATTATATATGTGTCAAACCAGCGATTGCACTGTGAGACTGAATTGAGCCCTATTACCTGCATAGTCTGTCAGCACCAACTTCGGCTATATGGGCATGTGGCACGCTACCCTGAAACCGATCCTTCCCACCGGGTTGTATCTGTAAGAGACAATCCGGCGTGGAGGAGGCCAAGGGGGCGACCACAAGGCTCGTGGCTGGGGCAAGTTGATGCTTCTTGTCGAGAGTTGCTTGGTATAGGAAAGGAGCCTGCATGGGGACTCGCGCGTGGTGACCCCTGGGAGTGGCGTCGTAGGGTGGGTGAGGCAACGCGCCCCCCGGCGTATGCCCCCAATGATTGATTGATTGGTCAAGGGGCTATGTAAGGTGGCGTAGGATCCAGGGATCGTGGGATCATAAATTGTGCTCAATAGTTGAAGTATTTGTTATTATGTGATTTGACGCACTCACAGACTGCAACCTCACCATTACCATTAATGCAAATGGAAATATTTATTCAAACTAGGCGAAATTTACATAATGCATGCTAAATGAGTGCTTATTTTCCAAATCAGAACTCTAGACAATCTAATCCCGTTGCTAAATTTAACTTTGCTAAATCCTAATTTAATAAATGCAAGAGAGCATTCTATTTGTTCCTTCTGGTTTTTTTTGCTTTGTTTTTTATCAACACTATACTTCTCTGTCAAATTCCACTGTTAAAAACCTTTATACAGTCTCTTCAGTAATATACTTTCTTCAGTATACAGTACTGAGCGCAACATGTTTCCTTTTTGGCTGTGTAATAACAAATTGTCTTTCTGCAGGCCTTTTAAATATTGTATTATGTATGAGAAAATTATGATAATTTGTGACAAATCACAGATTTGAAGAGAGAAACAAGTGTCCACATCTGTTGCCCTGTTTGAGGTGCTGAGCGGCGGCCACCTCACCCTGAACCATGGATGCTCCACACTCCACCCCATGAAAATAGTGCAGTTTTTGGAACTTTTCAATTTTTGGATTCATGGATAAAGGATTTTGGACTTGTAATATGAGAAAAGGAAGTGTCCCAGAGCATAGGTCATGTCAACAGACCTTGCTGGAGCCATATGTATGTACTATCACCATTATATTTGTTGCATTCTACCCTTTTCTGATCAGGAGTAATGAGATGCACTGGATGAAATACCTGTGGTTGTGGCATCTAGTCTGTGGACCGGGTACAGGGCCTCTGCCTGTAGGAAGTGTGCCAGGTCAGGGAGGTAGTCTGTGAGGACGTGGTGTTGGGAGTCTGTTCCACCATGCATGGCTATTCCATAAGGTTTGTGAAGGCCAACGATATCATCTGAAAATAAAATGCATTACAGTACGTATATGAAATAAATACTTCAGAATATAATGACATAAATGTTTAAATCTGCAGTTTTACAGATAACATCACAAATATACAGAGCCATTCAATTATCACCAGAGGTTTCAATGAATATTACATACAGGATGTAGCTACTTTACATGGTATTTAACAAGCTTTTTAATCTCGGCAAAATTCTGGGTAATTATTATATAGTTTCAGCTCATTTTTGTTATCCATATGATACAAGTCCTTCCCAATGTTATATTATTTTTTGCTGGGAGCAAGAGGTGGAAAGCAGAAAGAGACCGCTGGCAGACAGATCTTTTTCTTCAAGTACATTTAACCCTCTATAAATCGGACCAATTGGGGCACCAATAGTTCGGACCCCCGTCCGGACTAAGCGAAAGTTCGGATTAACTGAGGGTTGAAAAACTTGTGTATGCCCCTGGCCCCATAGCACACCCAAACCACTAAAACATGGTACAGTATAATATTAATAAATAATAAATAGTTTATAGTATGTATTATATAATTACCAAAAATAAGGTACAGTAGAGTACTGTATTGTAATGTATGAAAGAATGAATTATAGAAATACAGTAAGGAATGAATTATACAGTACAGTATAATTCCACGTGTCCGGATTCCTGCCTCCCGGGTTAATGTCTGATTTATAAATAGGTGTCCAGAGCCCTGAAAGAGTCCGATTTATCCGATATCCGGAATATAGAGGTACAATTTAGAGAGGGTTTACCATATATAAATTCCCAACTAACCTAACCTTATCTAATACGGCCTAACTTAATCTAACATAACCTAATATATATAATCTAACCTAACCTTAACATATATTAACTCACCAAATTAACATAATCTATAATCTAACCTAGCCTGGGTTTATGTAACTCAGCCTAACCTGATAATATAACCTAACCCTATTATGTTTTTGAGGACAAAAAATCTGCCAGTGATCTTTTCCTGCCTTCCACTCCCACCAGAAAAGCTGAGAATTCATATTTGTGAAAAAAATTGTAGCTCTGAAAAAAAAAGTAGCTCAAGAAAGTAATTATGCCATCATGCAGAGGAAAAAAGATGCATTTATGTAGTACAAAGTGTATGCCATTGAAAAGTGAGGTGGACCTAAAACCGATCTTGACCTTTTACTTAAAAGTATGAAGCTGTATCAATGCCTATGCTAGCCATGGAGGTCCAAATATCTAAAACACCAGGCAACTCTTTCTATATACTTTCTCTCTCAACTTTCTTTCCATATACAGCAACACTCAGGGCTGGTGAAATTATAATGTGAAATTCCCCACATCTATAGAGTGTAACTAGGATGAACTCAGTCATGTGAAAACTTAGCTGTCATTGTTATCTGAAGCATGCAGCAACACTGAGCCATGCAAAGCTATAGTCTATTCTATTTATTATGGTCTAAATGTACTAAGGAGGCCACGCCCCCTTATAAACCATGACCAATCGGGTACAAGGGGGCGTGGCCTCCTTAGTGCACTTTGGCCAACTTAAAACTACACTACTCTTGGTTTGGTTAGCCATTCACAACTTCGTATACGTTGCGTTCAGCCAATCAGGTACAAGGGGGCGTGGCCTCCTTAGTGCATTTTGACCATAATAAATAAAATAGACTATAGTTTGTAAGCTTCTGTCATGAAAAATCCGGATTTCAACTAAAGCCGTACAGTTTTCCCCGTTTTAGTCTAGTAATTTAAGGTAGCTGTGTTGTATATACTTACGGTCATTATACAATATGCTGCTCTTAAGGGACTTCAGCACCTCATATCTTGTGTATCTGTCTTTTGATTTCTCGCTTAATAGGCTTAAAATCTTTTTGTAGCTTTTACTGCTGCCATCCCCTGGTGTTTGAGCCAGACCGTACTTGTTCTTGTGTTCTTCACGTCTCTTATTAAGGACATACTCATAAGCAGATTCAGGGGCTTCACTATTATCAGCAGTGTTTGACTCTTCGTTTATTTCATCTCTGTTTTTGCCACTTTTTTGTTCAACGTTTCTTTTTGTAACATGACTGAGAATTTCACCAGTTTCATCTTCACTTGTGAGATGCGTATCAGAAGAAAGCACTGTATTCTCTAGGTCATTCTTGATCTCAGAATAATCAATAGAAGGCTGTCTGTTTATCTCAAGGTTTTCAATTGAGTTTTTAAAGAAGACTTCATCAACATAGTTTAGATTATTTGCATTACCACCAATTTCACTATCTGTACTTTGCATATGCTCCATTGGTTGTCTTGTCGAATTACTTGATATAGAAGATAGAGAGTCCCCGAATACACAGTCATCAATATAACTATCCTGACGCATAGCACTGTCATTACTATTCACCTCTGATGCGCCACTGCTTGAATCTGTGCCATAGTTCCTCATACGCTCATCACCAGTTTTCTGCTCCTCCTTAGACGCATTCAACCTATTTTGGTATTCTTGGTATACACTACCACCACCACCACCACTGTACTCTGACTGTTCTTCCTCCTTAATCACCTTCACCCCTCTCTGGCCTCCCTCATGAAGAAGCTTTAAGTGAACCTTGGGTGTGGTGTGTTTACTGGCAGTGGCATCAGGTCCGTATTCCTGGTCGAAGAGTCCGTGAAGGTGTGGGACGTTCTCTTGGTCAAACCGGATGCTTCCAAAGTGCGTTTCATTGACTCTCTCGATTCCACTTGACTTGCTTCTCATTTCATTGACCATATTCGTGTATTTAAGCACCACGGGGTCTACGGCGTCAATGGAACGAGTGTCCTTGTACTCGGTTGGACTGGGTTTTGATGTTCCTGGGACCTCATCAATGAGTATCTTTCCTTGCTGGCTTGCTTGTATCACGTCACGTCTTGAGTGTCCCCGTGGATGGAAGTTCGTGCACTGTGTCTTTAAGCCACGTGTGAAGGTGTGTCTTTGAGGCTTACAGGTTCCTTTGACAGGTGAAAAACACATCCTCGCTCGCCCCCACATGCTGACTGTTTACAATTTTACACCGGACTGCAATCTTGATCTTAGAAATACTTGGAGTATTCTAACTTGGCCCTTAAAAACACTGATCAGCTGCTGCGATGTGGTTTCGAGGGGTAGCCTTTGCTCCTGACGTGTTTTTCACTTTTTTTTGTTGCTGGTCTGTCTTTTCTATTTCATTTCTTACTTTGTCTTATCCCTATCAATTTCTTCAGCACTTTACTTTCGTTCCCTTGTTATTGATCACCTTTGCACTTCACTTCACAATAGTTACGTATCACCTCTTGTTTCTTTTCTCTTCTTTACTTTTAAAGTCTAATAGAACACTTCCTATGATATTTTCTTTGTCCTCCTCATACGGCTGTTGCAGTCTACAAATTTTCTTCCTGTCTTCTTGATATCCTATGTAAAATAAAGTGCTCTAAATGTTCTTTTTCTTCACCACACACTGGACACTTTGTATCTACTCTCAAGAACCGTACTCTGTCATGAAGGGGCGGGCAGGCTGTTAGTTCTGGCTTGGAAAAGGGTTATTGAATCAGGCCTGTTAATTTGTCATACAAGTTGTCATTTTGTCCTATCACCATGCGACACTGGTGTCGCATAAAATAGGTAGCCTACACCTCAAAATACATAGCACCTTACATAGTTACTGTACAGAAGAGACAAAAGGACAAACAATACTATAATAAGCCTATAGCACTATTATCTACATCTTGGAGGCCACATTCTCTCTACCGGCGGTACCGTACCGTAGATAAAAATTCATTGATACCATACTTACATCTGACACCATTATCATCCATTCTATTCCAGTCACTCAACCACCTCATTCATTTCACATCCCATCCCATCTCAGTTACCTACCTACGGTAGGTAGTCTACGGTAGAATGACTTTCATCATTTCGATTTTGTCGCCATCTTACTTTTCACATTCTAATATCACATACCAACTACGGTTTCATTCACTCTCATCACAAATTGAACGAAAATGAACATAATGAACATACCCAAGAACTAAAAATGCTTCCGTCTCGCGCTTGATCTCACCTTGCTGCGCCAATCACAGGCCACGGTCCACCTAACACGCGCCACAGCCATTGCTCCACTCGACGCAGACGCTGCCTCCCGAGTGCCATCCATTATTATCGTGATTTTTGTGATATAATAGTGTAATAATACAGTCAAGTGACTCGGAAAGTTGGGGACAGGGACGGAAGGTTACGAGGAAGAGCGTAAGACATCAATATAAAAACATTTGCGTGGTTTAACTTAGGTACCCAGTTGATCGCGTCACGGATGGTGTTCACCCTAACTGGGGGTATTTAACAAACCAGTGCCCCCAGTGGCGCAGGGAATCTTGTAATAATTCCCACAGAGGCCAAAGAGACGCAAGAATGAGTAAAAAACAGAGTGGAAAAGAGGAACAGAAATTTAGCTAGAGCATCTGAAAAGCTCAGAAACTAGTAATTACTCAAGAGCCAAAAGGTCAAACAGAAAGTTCCTGCCAACAGGAATGACCACTAAAGCCCTGAAGAGCCTCTTTGTGGCTGACAAGGGTGACGAAAAAGAAAGTTAACAGTGAATATTATGAGAACATTTTCAATGAGGAATTTTGACGCTTCTTCCACTGCACGCCCAACTCTGCATTAGTTGAAGGTAAATAAATGCCCATTTTATTTCATTTTATGTTTAATCATTGAATGATGATGTGAATTATGGCCATAAAGATTCTCCCATGCTGTTTAATTAAATTTGGTAGTTTTACTGCAATTTAATGAATTACAAGACACGTAGTTATAACCAACCTCAACTTGTAGATCTGACCTTTTGCAGTATTTCCCACCCCTACAACAGCCATCAGAAATGAAAAATAACATAATGAAGGGGGATCTGGATGGCTGCATGTGCCCTCTCAGTTAGGTTAGGTTAGTAAGCCAGATAGGGGGTATGGCCCCCCAAATATATCAGAAAAGGGTTGGTAAATAGGAGTATTGTATTAAAATGCAGTTTTATCAATTTGGTTTGTCACGAGGTTAAATAATTTAATTTGTAAATTTGCCAAAAATCTAATTTAGGATCTAGCACCATGAAATTTGCATATTATATTAATTATATTTTGAATTTGCATTGTGTCCTATGTATAATATAGTCATCTGAGATTGCCATATTGCGCCAATTTGTTCAATTTAGGTTTTTCTCAATTTTGAAAAAATCCCCAAAATCACTTAATTAACTGGTGGTCAAATGTTTGTTTCAGTGTATCCATTACAGTATATTTTATTTATTTTCATGCAATAACTAAAGTATTGCATACTGTACAGTTCTGACACTTCTTTCAGATAAGCTTGGACTGCTTATACATATTAACCCAAAATATTCATTTCAATTTATTGCAAGAAATTACTGTACTAAACCTTAAGAATTCAATGATGCCAAACAGTAGTTACATAGGCTTCACAAAGCAACAGTGTCAAACAAACTACTGAGCTTTGACCTGAATAATCTCAAAACTGTGTTATAGTGAAGTAAGAAGATAAGATAAGATTTTCATCCTATCTAGACACTTTGCAAGTACCAACTACAAGGTTATTGACTATACAAAGCGCCGCCACGTCAGCATGAACTAGGCGGACTCGAACCGCTGACTGAATGCGCAGGGACTCTGCACATTGCAAGCTCGCGTCTCTACCAACCTTGCCACCCTGACGGGCTATAGTGAAGTCAAACGCCTCATATAAACTAGCCTTACAAGTTTGAGATGTAGCTACTCAACGGTGGCATTCACATACTAGGTATATGCCTGTGACTATTAACACAACGGTCTGTAGGAGTTGCCTTGCCTCTGGTCATACTACACCTTTTCACTCTCATATTAAAACACTGAACTTCAAATTAAAACAAGTGAATCTCAAATTAAAACAACTGAAGTTTAAATTAAAACAACTGAAGTTTAATAAATTAAAACAACTGAAGTTTAATAAATTAAAACAACTGAAGTTTAATAAATTAAAACAACTGAAGTTTATATTAAAACTGAAGTTTAAATTAAAATAACTGAACTTCACATTAAAATAATTAAATTTAAAATTAAAAGAAAAATTCATCCATTATATTTTGAAATTAATTTGTTTTATTTTGAAGTTCTGTTGTTCAAATTTGAGTGAAAAGGTGTATTATGAAAACCCCAGAAAAGCAACAAATTTCTTCCTGCAAACTTTTTCCTATCTTTACCAGAGTGCTGCCAGCAAAGGGAAGAGAGGGAAAAAATTATTTATGAAAAGATATACCATTCTTTTAAATATTTTTACACAGCATACTACTGCACCTACTGCAATAAAGCAACACAGGATGAAGTAATGTATAGCTATTCCGTATATGTTAGTACACATATTGTAGTTATACTGTACAAAAAGATAACAAAAGTTACATTTTTGGCACTCAAAAATGTTTGGTACTCAAAAATGTTTGGCACTCAATTTTTTTTGGCACTTAAAATTTGTTGGCACTCAAATGTTTGGCTCTGAATTTTTTTGGCACTCGAATTTTTTTGGCACTCAATTTTTTGGCACACAAAAAATTCTGGTACTTGAAATGTTTTGGCACTCAAAATCTTTTGACTTAAAAAAAATTGGCACTCAAAATTTTTTGGCACTCAAAAAAAAAATATGGCACTCAAGTTTTTGGGTTTGTGGCAAAAAATTTAAGTGCCAATTTTTTTTAGTGCCTAACATTTTTTAGTGCCAAAAAACTGGAGTGCCAAAAAAATTTGTGCCCCCAAAAATTGTGCCAAAAATGTTTTGAATACCAATTTTTTTTTTAGTGTCCAAAAATGTTCAATCAATCATTGGGGGCATACGCTGGGGGGCGCGTCGCCTCGCCCACCCTACGACGCCACTCCCGGGGGTCACCACGCGCGAGTTCCCATGCAGGCTCCTTTCCCTTACCAACCAGCTCTCAACAAGAAACATTCAACTTGCCCCAGCCACGAGCCTTGTGGGCGCTTCCTTGGCCTCCTCCACGCCGGATTGTCTCTTACAGATACAACCCGATGGGAAGGATCGGTTTCAGGGTAGCGTGCCACATGCCCATATAGCCGAAGTTGGCGCTGACGGACTATGCAGGTAATAGGCCTTGATTCAGTCTCACGGTGCAATCGCTGATTTGACACGTAATCATCCCAGCGATACCCCATGATTCTGCGAAGACACTTATTACCAAAGGCATTGATTCGTCTCTTCAAGTCACTATATAGTGTCCATGTCTCACAACCATAGAGTAAGACAGGGATCACAAGCGACTTGAAGATCCGGATCTTTGTCCTCCTGCACAGGTACCGACAACGCCAAATACTCCCGCTGAGCGAGTCCATAACACCGTGGGCTATGCCAATCCGCCGTAAGACTTCTTGACGTGACCCGCCGTCATTATGGACTGCGCTACCAAGGTATGTAAAACTTTCCAAGATCTCAATGTCCTCGCTGCACGCATGAACTGACTGTACTGCTTCATCTAGTAAATCTCCAAACACCTGGACCTTGGTCTTAAGCCAGGAGACCTTAAGTCCCAAAGGCTTTGCCTCCTCGTGCAGCGCCTCGAGAGTCATCACCAGGACCTCCAGCGACTCAGCAAAGATTACTGCATCATCGGCAAAAACAAGATCAGTGATCTTGGTGTTGCCGACAGATGCTCCACAATCACTTTGATCTACAACCTTGTCCAATACCCAGTCCATACAAGCGTTGAAAAGTGATGGGGCAAGGACGCAGCCTTGCCTCACTCCTGTATTCACAGGAAAGAAGCTAGATACAACTGCCCCACACTTCACAACACTCTCAGTCCCAGAATACAGACTAGTTATCAAACCAATAGTCCTTGCAGGAATCCCGCGAAGTCACAAAATTTTTGAGTGGCAAAAATGTTTAAGGGCCAAAACAAAAATTTTCGAGTGCCAGAAAATGTAGTGCCAAAACATTTTGAGTGGCAAAAATTTGTGGCAAAAATTTGTGAGTGCCAACATTATTTGGCACTCACAATTTTGTTTGGCACTCAAAATTATTTGCCGCTCGAAATTTTTTGGCACAAACATTTTGGGTACTCAAATATTTTTGGCAATCAAATTTTTCTCAAAAAAGAAATTGGCACTCAAAAATCTTTGCAAGAAAATGTTTTGGCACTCAAAATTTTTGG
Source organism: Chionoecetes opilio (assembly GCA_016584305.1). Taxonomy (NCBI): domain Eukaryota; kingdom Metazoa; phylum Arthropoda; class Malacostraca; order Decapoda; family Majidae; genus Chionoecetes; species Chionoecetes opilio. The sequence continues at coordinate 209,485 of JACEEZ010014259.1, read as the reverse complement.
CACTCAATTTTTTTGGGCACTCAAAACATTTTTAGCACTCAAAAATCTTTGCCACTCTCCATCTTTTTTGAACTAAACATTTTTGTTTGAAAACAACATTTTTGGCACTAAATTTTGAGTGCCAAAAAATTTCAAGTACCAATAATATTTGTGCCAATTTTTTTTTTGAGTGCAAGTGAAATTTGTGAGAGAAGAATTTTTTTTTATCGGGGATACGGCTTATCCAAGTTTTGGGGACATTGGTAGCAGGTTGGGTGACGCCGGGCCAAGGTTATATGTATGAAGCAGAGGAGTGTATTTGATGGGGATAACAAACTAAATCTTAATCAATGGTGACAACTTTAATTAGGGTCACGGTTAACATACAAGGGCACTTGGCTTGGGCTGTCTTTCAGCCACTTAGCCTCACACACAAACACACACTCACCACATACGTCAGGTATGGTCAGGTCAATGAGAAGAAACAGGGGCAGATGGAGTGAACCACCACCCTGTACTAGCAATCCAGGAACCGAAGAGCACCATAGGCAGGGCTTGGAAACGGTTTAAGGGAACGAAAACGAAAACCAAAACTAACAAAATTATGCTCGGAACAAAAACGGAAACAAAAACGTTATCATATTTACTGTTCCGGAGCAAAAACGCTATTTAGAAATCCCCGTAACCGGTTAATAAAGTTATTTTTTCGTTCCATGCCATATTTGGTCACTAATCCATTTCACTTCCAGTAGCCAAATGATTTAAGTAAATGCATCTGTATTACATACATACATTAATTAAGTCTACTGTATTTGTTCACTTGGCAATTGACGATGTGTTTTTGTTTCAAATAGTTCATATGCACCACTTTTCATTTAATTTGTGAATAAGTATTTTTTACCTTATAAAATTATGAATTTATGTCTTTGTGATATGCATCACGTTCCCTTATTTTATTACACCTTCCAATCATGCAATCGTTAAACTATTATACTGCAGTTGGGTTTAAGAATATGCTTAGGTTAATATCCAGTATTCAAAAAGGGATTATGTATCGTGAGTATGTGCTTAAATTTTTACCTGTGTTCATAGCCTAATGCTTGGTGCGCCGAATTTCGGTGTGAGTGTCCTAAGTTAGAGTCCTTGGAATACCACATGTAGTCATTGACTTCATTGATTAGGTTTTACCATATATAATATTAATAAATAATTTTGTGATTAATGTCTTTACGACGACTGAGATTGCATACTCCTACACTACGCTTCCTGTATTGTATATGTAAATGTGTTGCCTTATTTGAGTCGTATAATAATATAGTTCTTACGACATCTAAGGGTTTGATTTTGTTGGATACTATGCACCATGGCTTTATTACCATCTATAAAAATGCAGTCATATACTGTATAGGCATTATTATTTATTAGGGCTAATAGAATATTCATTACATGGTTTGAGAATAACGTTCTAACCGGTTTTCATTTCGTTCTAACCGGTTCAGGAACGTTGTTTGGAGAAACAAAAAACGAAACTTTAATAATACTGTTTCTGATCGGAACGAACCGTTTGAAAAATTATTTCGTTTTCAAGCCCTGACTATAGGTACACACGACCAGTAGGATTAACGGTGTTGTCATCTTTATATAAAGAAACGTCTGCGCAAATGTACAGAGCTCTCGGCAGACTCTTCCATCAGGGTAACTGTTGCAAGGCAGAAGCAGTGTTGTGAAGAGTGGTTCCTTAACTCCTTATTAATTTCTGACCTGCACTGGTACTGGTACCCTCTGTACAATACAAAATTATAACGTTTACATAAATGACATTCCCTATCTCTATCCACAAAGTTGTTCTTAAGGCAACATCATACCTTTGTTGCAGGAATTAAGTGGTGACGGCACACAGGAGGTGCGTCTCTGCCCGGTGTGAGTCCTCGTCACCAATGAGAACACACACACCTCAACTCTCACCATATGAACCCTTTCCTTCCTTACCTTCACTTTTATTTCTTTTATTTCTTAAATGTCCCTAATTTTTATATTTTCCTATAGTGCCGACCGGGGTAACTCGGTCCTTCCAACGGACCGGTTCTATTCGGACCGCCATCTTTGCTTTGGTGTTTGTTTCTATATAAATAAGAGGGTAACAGTTTTGAATATCCCATGTGGTAAAACAACCATTTTTACATTTCTAATATTAATATGAATATAAATATTGATATGTAACTGAACCCAGGAACCAAAAAAGAAAATGAGTAAAATGACAGCAAAAAAAAAGTGGTCAGCGAAGTTGTATAAAAAATCAGCTGATTTGGCGAACTTTCATGGGACGCAAAGACGAGACGGAGTATCTCCTTGTAAGTAAGCGTATATAGAGTGCTTTTCCTCCACTTTAACATGAAAATATCAGAAATGCTCTGTCTTGTCTCATTTTCTTATGATCAATGCTCAGTTTTGGTTCATATATACCCCGGTGACAAAACACACTCGCGGGTAAACTGGACCGTTGTAATGTAGGGTGAGTTAGGGAGGAACTGTACAGTACACAAGGATATCGTACAGACCATGGAGGTAGTATTGGACTTCCTCCAAGGTACAGACGCTCTCATGACCACATTTATAGGTTTAGAATGGTATCCCTCTAATATGTATTAGAGAAAATGGGAGCGCACAGCTGAGGGGGATTTAAACGAATGACCCGCAGCTAAATTTTGAGGTGAGTTTTTGCAGTTTTTTCATTTTAGATGTAATATTTCGCCACCAGTTACCGATTTCTGGTGTCCATGAATACATCAAGAGTGTTCTGGTAAAGTACAGAACATTGAGATATGTCTACCGTAGATAACACTAGACGCCACCGGCAGTGATGTCGCCAGGCGCCAAATATTACGAATTATAGCATCACTACTGCTGTGAATGTGCCCCTGAAGATGATACACAGTAGTTTATATCATGACTGTATAATCTACCCTGCTTCAGCATTGTTTTATGCCTTGTATCTGCAAGTATAGACGGTTTCAAATTTCACTACTCGTTTTTTTGGCGCGACCAAGGCCAAGGGAGAGACGACAGACAGCGGCTCATCGCCTTTCGGGCTGGAGGATAAAAAACACTACCGTAGCTGCAATCTTTGTAGTCGTTACCAAGGCCGTCACTCGTTTGATATTTTTGTAATTTGTTAATGTATAGCCATAATATGATACAGATGAAGACAAAATGACACAGACTGGCACTCGTGGAGATGATGGGTCCAGTCACTAACACCTGATTTCCATGCGGTCTATATTGCCAGATATGTTTTTCCTGCTGCAGTCACGGTGTAGTGTTACCACGCCGGGCGAGTAGTCTCTCTCTCTCTCTCTCTCTCTCCTTCCTTTCCTCTCTCTCTCTCCTTCCTTTCCTCTCTCTCTCTCCTTCCTTTCCCTTCTCTCGCTCTATCTCTCTCTCCCCTTCCTTTCCCTTCTCTCTCTCTCTCTCTCTCCTTTCTTTTTCATCTATACTATTTCTTCTCCCTCCTGCTCCTCTTCCTTCTCCCTCTTCATCCTCCACACGATGAAAATATTCACGATAATAATATTCACGATAATATCACATAGCTACTGGCCATGATGTGTGTGTGTGTGTGTGTGTGTGTGTGTGTGTGTGACTTGACTTGATCTGGTCAGATGAGGTGATGCAAGTGAACTCATATGTCACAGGATGACCACCGTGGTGTTTACATAAAAGTGGCGTCGTATATAACTAATATAGACTAGGACATAGACCACTGTAAATCTGGACTGCGCACGGAATATCGGCCTGTTGCACAAGGGCCTGAAGTCGGAGGGCCGCTCGGATTCATATATATATATATATATATATATATATATATATATATATATATATATATATTATATATATATATATATATATATATATATAATATACACGGATCATATAGACTGGTTTATCAGTATATATGATATACTTTAATCTTCGTAAATGTTTGTTCTATAATATTATCAAATAAAAAACAGTAAAACACACTAAAGAAATGCCATTACGAGACTGAAGGAATATGCATGAACTTAATATTTACTTCAACTCTTCGCCATTTAAAACTTTGAGAGTCAACTATTATCATGAAGGGTATCAATAGAAGCGCAATTTTATTAGCTTTCCATTGATGTATTTCGTTTTCTGATAAATGAATTACCACCATGCATAAATTAGCGTTAACTAAATAAATAAAATCATCAATCGGGTAATTTTCCCGATTGATGATTGATATTTATTTAGTTAACGCTAATTTATACAGGGTGCTAATTCATTTATCAGAAAATAAAATATATAAGTAAATAAATAACATCATCAATCGGGAAAATGACCAGTTTGATGATTTTATTTATTTATTTAACGCTAATTTATGCATACTTCTAATTCATTTATCAGAAAACTAAATATATCAATGGAAAGCTAATAAAATTGCGCTTCTATTGATACCCTTCATGATAAAATTTGACTCGCAAAGTTTTAAATGGCGAAGAGTTGAAGTGAATGCATATTTCTTCAGTCTCGTAATGGCATTTCTTTAGCGTGTTTTACTGTTTTATATTTGATAATATTATAGAACAAACATTTGATATGACACTTTTTCTTCATATATCAATTCCTTTATTTTGTCTGTAAAAGGTCCGTGGGCATGGTATGACATGATATGACACTTTTTCTTCATATATCAATTCCTTTATTTTGTCTGTAAAAGGTCCGTGGGCATGGTATGACATGATATGACACTTTTTCTTCATATATCAAGTCTTTTATTTTGTCTGTAAAAGGTCCGTGGGCATGGTATGACATGAGGTTAAGTTTTTGGAGGTTTGTCTTGTTGAAAAAATAAAAAAAGTAAAAAATTATATATAGGACCAATTTACCCCAGAGTTAGGTCCAATTTACCCCATTTAGTGAAACAATGCGGTCCGCACTTCTCAGTGTATTGCTAACAGAGCTATAATGGAAATTTGTTCAAACTTTAATAACATATAGGTAGTGACCCTCTTACGATTGTATTAAATTTTTGTTTGTTTACTTCAATAGATATGGAAACTAGATCAAAGTTTGTCAAAACCAGGACCAAATTACCCCGGTCGGCACTACATTACTTTCTAACCATCGCTTGTATCAAAACTAAAATCTGACTAACAATACCAAGAACAGGTATCCTTCCTATCTTCAACAATTGGTATTAAAAGTTGTGCTCAAAGGCGGTGGTTACAATGAGGTTGAACTATAGAAGGGACATTTTTGGATCATTAGATTTATTTAACTTCAACTTCTTTTGCTGGTACTTCATCTTTGCTGTCTTCAGTCTTAGGGACAATTTTTGCAGTTTCCTCTTTGTTGCCTAGTCTCAACAAATTGTAGTTACAATATTTTGTGAAATACCCTGGGAGAAAACTTATGCAGCAGACGTATCTAATTACATCGATATTCACAACTACACCTGGATCTTTCAGTACAGGTGTGTTTGCAGAGCGAGCCTCACTGACCACAGTTATGAGCGATGCTTTAAGTGACTCTTTTTCTACAGAGTTATTTTTTCTTACTTTTATTGCAATGTAAAATGACTCTCCCTTTTCTTTGAAGTATGATTCACATAGCTTCTTCACTTCTTTTACAATGTCATCCTGAAAGGCTTTGCATGTTGCTTGCACTGGAATCATGCGAATAAGTTTCTTAGTTTTTTGTCGTTGTTGCTTCAGAATGTCATCCATTATTGCAAGTGAAAGGAGAAGAGGATCCTCAAGGGTGGAGCAGATGAAGACATAACTTTTCACCCTTGTTGCCAGATGGCCAAACCTTCGTAAATGTCGGTGCTTCTTTTCATTTCCTTTTTGAAGTTCATCAACATCAGCCTGAAAAATATGAAGTGTATATACACTTATATTATGACACACACGCCTGCACTCAAATTAAAAAAACAAACTAAATAGAATAAATGACTGTAAGATCTATGACTGAATCTGTGGCAACAGATATGCAAGTAAATTTGTTACATACATACTATATAATTCGTTGTAAAACACACACACGTTATAATTGTACTATACATGTACGTATACAGTTGTGCAGTTGCGAAAAGTGCGGGAAATGCGAGCTGGAGGACCAACAAACTCCACTTGCCGCCCGTGTTTGCCAGCTTATGGTAATTTTCCCCTACTAAATATGTTTATCAGTATAAAAGATACAGGAAAACCTCGTTTATCCGGCACCCTCGGGGAGGAGCGCATGCCGGATAACTCATTTTGCCGTTGTTTTGAGAGTTACTCTTATGGAATCGCCCAAAATCCCAATATTTTTTTTTTTTTCTTTACATCACAAGGAACTGGCCAAGGGCACAACAAAAATGGGTAACACAAAGCCCGCTTAGTTGCCAGTCCCTATAAAGAAAACAGTAAGAGAATAAAATAAAAAAGAGGGGTGAGCCAATTTAGTTCGGGAGGTGTCTTGTTACTCTTCTTTTGAAAAGATGTAAGTCATAGGAAATAGGAAAAAATAGAAACAGGAAGAGAGTTCCAGAGTTTACCAGTGAAAAAAAAGAAAAAAAAAAAAAAAAAAAAAAAAAAAAGCCTGGGTCGATTAGTGCCGTTGTTTTGAGGCTGCCGTTATTTTGAATGCCGGTTAAATGAGGTTCTCCTGTATACTGTTATCTTCGTAAATGTTTGTTCTATAATATTATCAAATAAAAAACCGTAAAACACACTAAATAACTGCCATTATGAAACTTTCAAGAAATATGCATGAACATTTAATATTTAATTTAATATTCTATTAAACTCTTCGTCATTTAATACTTTGCGAGAAAACTTTTTACAATGAGAATATGAATAGAAGTGGAATTTCATTAGCTTGCCATTGATACATTTCGTTTTCTGATAAATGAATTAGCAGCATGCATAAATTAGCGTTAACTAAATAAATAACATCATGAAATCGGGTAATTTTTCCCGATTGATGAGGTTATTTATTTACTTATAAATAAACTTAGGCGACGGCATTTGGCTTGAAGACGCTAGATCGTGACGTCAGTGCAAGACACCTATTGCCAAAATCTTCCCTATTACTACTGAAATAATATAGTATACACCAATAGTCCAATACCTCTTTTAACACACTAGTTACATTTCTGGAAAATCGTGCGTTAAGCGAAAAATGTGTTCAACAAATTTTATGTTCCCATTGATTTCTTAAAATGTAAGAATGATATTGTGTGTAACTTAGAATTTGTTATGCGTTAAACAAAATTTGTTATTTTAGTACTTCCCTACGTATTAAGCACTTCCCTATGAGATATATGGTACTTGTATGTACTAAACACTGCTGGTTTGAAAATATAGGGGCCACTGATGGGGGGGCTAACCCAAATGCAGTTTAAACCCTGGAGCAGGGTCGCACCTAGCCAGGTTAAAAACACTGAAACGAAAACAGCAATAGGTCTCTGCAGCCACCCTGTTAGTTCACCTTGAGGTGTAGTAACAGTGTTGAGCCACGTGGAGGTGGGGCCGTACGGGCCAGTGACCACCTCTAGGAGGGACACGCCTGGATGCTGGCTTTTTCTCCAATACCCTAATTGCAATTGCAATGCATAAAATTTTAAACAATTTTGGACCATGGTTCTTTGGGTTCAACCTCATTGGTTACGATACTGCCACTTGGTACTAATATACCATATATATGCATACTTGTAGATACATATGAGATACAAAATGTAGTGTGTGTGTTTGCGTATTCCCTGTGGTCATAGGAAAACAACAAAAGTCGCAAGAGCAGAGGGGTGGGATCCTTCGCTTGGGAGTCATTGCCTATGAAAATAAAAATACAAAAACTTGGTGTTTTGTAATGGCCACCCCACTTGTTGGGAGAAGGCCAAATGTATGAGAAAAAAAGGGAAAAAAGAAAAAAATACACATTGAAAGAAAATGATTGATATAAAAAATTCTTTAGTATATATTCATGAGAAAATTTGTGGTGAATCACTTTGAAATGTGTCTTTGGAAAAAAAAATACGATCTTTCTGTCATGGGGCCCAAAGAACTAAATGATTTAAACCCAGAGAATGAAAAAAAACTACTATACAAAAACACTTATTAAAGTACTACCTTAATAGCAACATCAAGAGACAAGAATTCTTTTATCAAAAACACTGGTTGCTTCAACTTCCTCTGTTTTTCTTGGCATGGGAAACTTGCTCTCGCCCTTTCTCCCCTCGTGCCGACCATTGCCAAGCTGCTCCTTCACATCTTCCTTTGCTGCCTCGCTAGATTTCTCCTCACTAAACCACTTTTGTACAAGCATTCCCATCAGGCAGTTCAGGTTCTTTTCCTTCACTGCTTACTTTCTTCTCTGTTTCACCTTCCCGTCTTCAGTGATTTAATTTCTCCTTGAGATGAACATTTTCCATCTGCAAATATAAGGCAGAAATACATCTGCAGTGCATTTCTGCACAATGTAGTTATAATATTCATAAACATCCCTATGTACAACTGTACCTGGTCCTGATGGATGAGGGATCATTTGAGGAATGCAATCATGGTTAGGGAAGGGGACCAACCACAAGGAAAATTACGAAAAGTTGGAAGAAAAAATATACTCTGAGAGATTTCTTGAGTAGCAGGACCCCTCAGCTATCATGATGTAAATTGGAATTTCTACCTTTATATCTACTTCGCCAAATTACTAATAAACATACCCCCTCCCATAGCAGATATCATGAAAGTCTTCTCTGAGTTTTTACTAATCTAAAGGTACAAAATTGGCTAAAAGTAATAAAAAAACCATGAAAGCGATGACTACATACCTAAGTTTTATTAAAACTTGGTTAGGAATAGTTTTGGGCTAGAACAATCAATGACAAAATGCCTCAGCTAAAATCTGGTCATTAAGAAAAAACCACGTGAATGGTCCCCGTGATTGCCAATATAAATGTTTATGTATAAATTCTATAGTTTCAGATGATTACATAAGTAACATAGCAAACTAAGATAATTACATAAATATCATAGATGAGATGAATGTTGGTGGAAAATTGAAGTGAACAATAAACATCTGGAAAGGACTCTAAACGATAACACTGGGGAGAAAAGCATGAAGATGAAATGAAAATACGGTACCAGCACTAGAAAATGTATGTGAGAAAATGATAAATTAGCAAAATGCGGTAGATGGGTGAATAAGAGCAAAATAATAAGACAATGTATGTGTAAGCATGTACATACATACATACATATATGTATGTATGGCTGAAGCAGATGTATGACAGCTTCATGTCAATATTCATAAGTTACACACAGTAGAAGTTCATGGCATGAATTCCCTTCCAAAAATTAGTGCTTTCCTTAACAGGAATTTCCTTTACGTGGGATAAGGCAAAATATATTTGAAATGGAAGGAGTAGAAATGGTAAGAGTGACAGGATCAAACATAAATGACATAGGATAACAAACAGAGGAAAGACCTCAAAATAAATGGAATTATCAAACAACTTGCACATGATCACCAGGCTTGGCAAGTTACCATCAAGGCTAATCCAACATGTTTTTCTGTAGTACTACCACTGTGGTATATTTATCTAGTTGTGTTTAACAGGGCCTGAGCTACACTTGTGTGGTCCCGTCTCCGTGTCTACATTTATCCAGTCTTTCTTTCAACTGGTGCACATTAGGGTGTCCCAAAATGCAAAAGTTTTGAAATGTTGGACGCTCATATGTTATTCAGGCTCTCTCATAGTAAAACAGTATGGCGTTGAAATTTTGGGTGAATTGAGTAATATTTAGGGGACCCGACAAAGTGAACATTTAGGTGACGTGACTCGAATTTCAGGATTTTTCTAAATTTCCACTTTTTTTCTCCCTCAGGTTATCAACATGGCAACAAGAGCCGCTAGTAATTTTTGGGGGGGGCTGATCGACAAGGCTCCAATCGATGGAAATCACCGGAGCCCGGCTACCATCGAAGGAGCAGGTCCTCCTCCGCTATACCACTACCACCGGGAGATGGGGAAGACGGCGGGCGGGAGCAGGAAGGGGGTTTGGTGGAGGAGGTTCTCCCCTTCTGGTCGCGCGCCGGGATTCCGCCCAACTACAGTAATGCACGGCCGCACGAAGCTGTCAAAGCTGGTAAAGGCGTACAATGACCTCAAGAAAAAACAAAAAAACAAAGACAGGCCAAAAACATCGTATGGATGAGGAAATTTTCAAAGGAGACCTCCAAGAAATCTTCGACCTCGCACACTCCTCCTCTCCCCAAACCCGGGCAGGACGTGAAGGACGAGGAAAAGGGAGTTCCTACGGAGTCAAGAGAAAAGGGACAGGGGGAACATCCATGGCTGGAATTGACCTCGTGACAGTGAAGAAGGTGGAGAAGCAGGTCTAGCGCGGAACCGACTCAAGCGGCTCCGGGAAGTGGAAGACAGGAAAAGCAAGCTGACTGAAAGGGGGGAAATCCCAAGCCAAAGCATTTAGCAGCAGCAGGGGTCCTGTGTCGATGACGTCATCACCGGCTCGTGGATCCCGAAGCCAGAGGAAAAAACTCAAACAGTCGCCATCGATCTCCGTAAAAGGATCTTAACCTCATTTCAAATTGGGATCGAGAGAAGTTGTCGGTGCGGCAAGCAACGTCAACGTTCGCAGCTACCGCTCAAGTTCTTGGAATGGACATTGGGAGTATGGCGGTTTCTCGAAGAGCACGGTTCCATCGAGCACGAATTGCGGGGAAAAGAGACAGCCGCCGAGAAGATCGTGGAACTGCGGAACCAGGAGATACCTGAGAGGTTGGTCCTGCATTGGGAAACGGAAAACTCCTCCCGTCCCTCTCTGGCGATAGGGAGGACCGCATCGCCGTCCTCCTCACAGGGGAAGATGACGCCGAGTTCCTTCTTGGGGTCCGGCAAGCTCAGATTCGACTGGAAGAAACGTGGCTGCAGTGGTTTTGAAAGAGGTGGACGAAGCGGGCGTCAGGGACAAGATCATCGCCTTCTGTTTCGACCCCACGGCTTCGAACACTGGCAGGGTTTGGGGCAAGGTGCTTGCATCGGATTGAGCAAGAACTCGGACAAAAGCTTGCTTTGGTTGGCCTGCCGCTATATGTCCACGAGGTGATCCTCAAGGATGTCTTCGAAGCCAGCCTCGGCTTTTTCCTCTGGTCCTGACATTGGAATCTTCAAAACGACTCCGTGACGATGGTCCTTCGTGGATTCCTCGCAGAGAGACGGTTGGAAACATCGGAGGACCTCGTAGAAGTTCTTCGCCACCAATGGGCACTGCCAGCAAGCTGAAGGATGATGCATTGGCCTTTTCCCGAAGGAGGCTCTGATGTCGAAGAACCATCCCAGGGAGGACTATGAAGAACCTTTTCCGTCTCTCCTTTCCCGTTCCTCGGTGGTGAAGGTCCAGCCAAAAAACCATTCCGCCGTCCTGAAGCTCTCCATCAAGCCCGGGGATGGCCAAGGCCACACTGCCTCAAGCTTCAGATGCTGAAATCCCAGCTGCGCTGACTGGTCGAAAAGAAGGCCGGAGTGGAACGAGTGGCCCTCTTCGTGCTCTGGTGTACTGCAAGCAATGGCATGAGGCACCGATCTCTGTGAAAGCTCCGTTGAACGAGGTGTCTTCCTCGAGATCTCAAGACATAACCCTGACCAAACCGTTGCCAAGGCAGCAGAACAAGCCCTGCGACGCACCTGTGGTACGTTTCCCAGGAAACGCGGGGCTGGCCTTCTTCGACTCAAGGATTGATGTGGAGGAGAAGAAGCAGATGGTCAAGGAATTGTTTCAAGCCCGCCTCGAAGAAGGAACTCAAGCGATTGGAGGGAGAAAAGATGACGATGTCTTCCTCTCTCGTCCTTCGGTCACTTCGAAGGGCACGGTCCTTTTTTCAGAAACTCGACGCGACGAAAGGGGTTCCTGGCAAAGGACCCGGCATTGTGGGAGGAGGACGACCGATTCAAGGACGCTCGGAAACGGGCACTTGGCCTCCGAGTGGTCAACGATGCCGCGGAGCGGGGCATCGCCTTAGTCCAGCGCTACCTGGGTTCCACGAAGTCGGCCGCACAGGAGAAGTATCTCCTCCAGTTAGTCCACCACCATCGGAAACTTGTGTGGCGGGAAAAGAAGGAGGACCTTCAAAAGAAGGCTTTCTGAATGGAAACAATGAAAACTGTCTGTTTTGGTTTCCTTATAAGTTTCTTTCTAAAAATGTGGGATGTTTTAAGTTTTTTCTTTGTTTTTTAAGGTTATTAGAAAATTGTTTAGTTTGTCGCGACCCCTAAATATTAGGGTACGCCGTAGGTCCAATGAAAAGTGAAATATAGATTATTTCGAATTTGGCAGGGTGTTTTCTTATGTAAAATTGAATTTTAAGGGTGGTTTGTCCTCTTCAATTTTTTGGTTTGAGCACTTCTTGCTATGCAAAAATGGACTGTTATATTTATATGCAAAACATAGCTTAGCATACACTATCTTTAAACTCACAGAAAAGCCACTTAAGTTCGAGATTCGATAAATTTCACTGATGACAAAGTTGTAGAGCGCTAAAAACTCTATCGGAAATATGCCCTCGATATTGCCGTAAGACCTACATTAAGTCCGCCAGACGCTGGAAAGCTCACTTCTCATACAAAATTGTCTCGTTTTTCGGGTAAAAACCTTTTTCCTGGCAACTGGATTTTCCACGTTATTATTTACCCAACGTATGTGGTTTCAGGGCTGGATACTGTTTAAGGTCTAAGGTCCTATCACCAAACTCCAAAAGTCACAAAAAAACAGCGTAAGTCGGTCAAACACGTACGGTCGAAGTCCAGCTCCGCATCCAAGTATCCGGTTCGACGTTCCGCCCACTGCTGCTGCTGCCTTGGCTTCTGGATCCCTCCAGGACCTTATCGCTGACGGCCACCTCTCTCCAGACATGTCGTACCTGGTCTGCGATCCTAACAAGCTGAGGAGGGCCAGGCAGGATGCCATGGCATCGGCCAGGGACCTTGACCAGGGGAAGCACCAGGGGAGTTCAGAGGAGTGCCAGGTGGTGAAGATCTCACGGAGATACCGGAGTATATCCTGGTCAACATGTCCACTGACCAGCAGGTCTCCTACCAGCTGGTCCAGGCTGTGAAGCGGGGCGTTCTCCCGTCCGAGCTGCAGGAGATCAAGTGTGGCAAGGTGTCCCACTCCAGATGGCTCACCACAGCCCAGTCGCTCGTGTACATGTGGACCAGAAGCATGGACTGACTGGCAAAGAACTGAACACCCTGGAAATCCTAGTCAAGTACTGCCTGCAGGTGTACTTTAAACTCTACTACGACATCAAGGTTCACCACAGACTAGAGGACGGCCCCAAGCACATCCTCACGCAGCTCAGAGTGATGAGGTCGCAGCCCAAGAAGGTCCAAACGGCTGTGACCTTCTACGTGCGGACAGGAGCATGGTTCGCACACTCAGAATATGTCTTTCTTGTCTTATATGGCTGATGGCGAGTCAGAGTGAGGACGACCGCAGGTTCGCCGTGACCCAGATTTTGAAGCTGAGGGCTGGCGAGGAGTATGGGGACACCAGTGTAAGACCTCGCTTCACACCCAAGCTGAACTTGTCAGCCACCAGCTTGCAGACACTGATCAGCTGGCAGCCTGGCCAGGTGCACGAGCCGGCATTCACCTGTTCACTGTCCGGGGATCAGATCCAGGAGATCCTGGTCAAGCCGTACGAGGTTCCGGAGTTCTCTATCCACACTCAGAGCACCGAAAGAGTCGTGAAGCAGGTGACAGAGGCTGCGGCAGCAGTGGTGGGGCAGCAGGCCAGAGACGGGTTCATCCGGGCTCGGGCCCACCACCGGGAGACCATGCCCTGCTTCAGGTCTAAGAAGGACATGATGGACACGTTCTAGGCCAACGTAGAGGCTGTGACACTGTGATGTAGTGCCTGATGAACCAACTGATCAGAAAGAGCTTACCACGCTAGTCATTTGGAACTCATATTGGTGCATGATGCAATACACAGGACCAACCGGACACTGCGTACTCATTTAAGCATTATTCGATAAGGGTGCAATATAAAAGTGCGATTTTGCATAGTAAGAATTGCTCAAATGGATAGAGATAAAATCGTCTTAGAATTCCATTTTACAGGAAATTGGCATGCCAAATTTGAGAAAAAGAATTTTTGTTATACGGCGTACCCTACTAAATATTCTTCGAATTTCATCTAATATCACAGGAACTCTTCTTATGCATGTGTGAACAGAACTAAAACATGAGCAAGTGAAAATAACATGTTTCATTTTTTCCCTCTATGATCTTGGGACACCCTAGTGCACATTCTTTGCCGATTTCATTTAGTCCATTCCAAACTTCTACATTTCTATAAGGGAAGCTGTACTTCTTTATGTTGTTCAGGCATCTCCCTTTTCCTAATTTTGTGTGTACCCCAATGATTGAAATCTTGCAATTCATCTTCAAATAGCACCAAAAAAGCAGTTGAGTGAACATTTTTACCAGGCAACACAGTGTATGACAGGCTGCATACAAAACATCATTACCTGGCATCTCCTCCTTGCCATACATCTGGTCTGCATATTCATCCAGGATGTCGTAAGCCTCTACCACACACTCCCTTTCACAGCCACTGTAGGTGCAGAGAAACCCTGTCAGGCCAGGTTTTAGGACACCATGGTGGGTCATCTGTCTCTTAGCCATCGGAATGCAGTAATTCTTTGGTCTTTTGTTTTTCCCCATTGTTGACACGGCTGAAAGAAAAAAAATATTGAACTATCATACAACACTAAGGATTAATACAACTGAATACAACCCAAATACAACTGAAGAAATGTTTAGGGAGGTCACAACAAAAATATGGGCACTCATGCAAAATCTGCCAACTCCCTCTACAGAAGTCATAATCACAGGGGACTTTAACATGCCCTGCATTGCATGGCCTTCAATGAAAATCAACGGAGGATCCAGGGAAGAGAAACAGCAAGCAAAGGAATTAATATCCATCATTGAAACCTGCTATTTGACGCAGTACATCAAGGATCCTACCAGAGGTAATAATACCCTGGACCTGCTGTTAAGCAACAATTTTGAGCTAGTCCACTCTTATGAAATAATTCATACAATAATGTGGGACCACTGCCTCATCAAAGTCACCACTAATAGTCTCTCAACACCTCCAAAAACTCAGGCACCATTGAACCAGAGGTTAAACACTTCTCTTAGTGATCTTAACTTCTATAGCAATGAGATAGACTGGGACAAACTGGGAGGAGAACTTGCAACTGACTGGCCGGCACTTTTTAAAGGGAAGAACACATGTGAAGCCCTCAATATCTTCCTAAAGAGATGCCTGGAAGTCTGCATAAAAAATGTGCCCCACAAAACCCCAAAGAACAGAGAAAACAGAAAGAGCGAGAAAACAGATCCCTCGGGATAGGAAAATTCTAATGAAGAAAAGATCCTTAACAAGAGCTAAGCTAAAGAAGACACTCCACAGCCCCACCCTCGCTAAACTGCATCAGAAGCTTGAGGAGATTGAGACCATGCTTATTCTGTCTCATGAAGAGGAAAGAAAACAGTCCGGTCGCCAACAGTAGTCAGTACTTATGTCAACCCAGAAATGTTTGGTACTATAAGTTTTTTTGGTATATTTGTGAAGATTGAAGCACACTGAATCCAAATCCACCTCTTGTCAGAGCAGCAACTATGGGGAAATTTTTTTATGAGCATAAATCCAGGATGGCCGCTGACACGATTGTGTAAAACAGTGAATCGCCAATATCTTTTGATATAATGAAGCTAGAGAGATAAATTTAGTGTCTACACCTAGGTTTTCATATATAAGGAACACAATGGAAGTGGTAAAAAGTTCATAGGATGTTGCAAATTGATAGTAATCCAAGATGGACTCCATTTTATATCTGCAATCAATCATATTTGAAATATGTTTTCTTAAGCTTTAGGCCCCCACCAACCAAATAGGTAAATGTATGCATAAATATTCTTTGGTATAGGATGTATTTGATTTAACTCCTTATTTTAAACAATATACGAATGTCATCTTCAACATAAAATAGATTTTTTAAAAATTGCTTTGACTATATGATGGACATCATATTGAGTCAAGTAGCTACATTGCTTTTGGAAACAAGTACAGGGAGGTCCCGAAGATACGAGCAGTTAGGTTCCACCCGGCATACTCGTAAAGCGAAATCTCGTATAACGAAACACATAACTAATGGTAAATTATAGGTTTGGTTCCAGGACCCCATCAATTAAAAGAAAAAAGAAAAAGAAAAAAAAAGACATGTTTTTCAAACTTAAATAAACTATAGCAAACACAACAAACTCTCAAACTCTCAAATATAGGGCTCTATATACAACACCACCACACCACCACACAAAACACAGTGAATTAAGAGTGTGACAGCACAGTAGGACAGAGCACAAATAAGTCACAATAAGCACATTAAGTAAACCAGCAAATCACTAAAATCGACTCACAAGGCACAATACATACAAGCAACAAAGACGTATGTACTCATGGGGACGCCGCGTGATACACTAGACTCGAGAGGGTACGGTAGGTAAGGGACAAGGGAGGGGTGCGCAGACCTCTTCCACTGCCCACAAACTCGTCTCTGCGCATCTGAATCATTGTAGCCATCGTTCACTTTTCCTCACGTTTCCCCCAACTGAGACACATGAGAGCTGTCTATTTCCACCTCTCACACCCTCCCCGCCCTCTCCACACATCCACACACACGCGACACATCTTCCTGCACCTCTCAACTCACCTCGTCTATGACTTCGTCGTACATTTTGACGTATTTTCACGCTAAAACAAGGCTCGAAATAGGTTGGCAAGTGCGTGTTGTTGTTGTCCGCCTGCAGTGTTGCCAATAGGGATGTGAATTTTTGTAGGCCACATTGTCGTACCGAGCCACCAGAATTATCATATTTTCAGATTGATTATCGTACAACCTTAGGTAAAATCATATAGTCAGTAAGTTACTATATAATTTTAGTAAATAACTTTTAATTTACTTTAGTAAATAATTTGGTAATTTTACTCACCCCAGTTTGAATGTCGTAGCATTGGATTTTCGATCTCGTATATTGAAAATAGACCCTAATTTACACATCTCGTATCATCGGATTCTCGTATATCGAATGCTCGTATAACGGGACCTCCCTGTACTATATTTTTCACATCGCAACTTGCTGATATTCCAATGAATGTACACACAAACCTCGATTTCCCGGATATCGGATTTGCCGGACAAAATCCGAGGTCCGGGGATATGTCAGAGTCTCGGGCAATTTTTTTTTTTTTTTTTTTGTTTGTTTGTTTTTTTGCATTGAAATGCCTGGTCCTGTTCGTAAATTGACCAAGTTGTCCGGCGGTCCGAGCGTCTCCTGTCACCCCTGGTCAGTGTCCGCGCCTCCCGCCAGGTGGCAGCATGCTCAGCGGTCGTATTGTTTACATTTGGGCACACAACATTCACGGTTCACCTGCACAGCCTCCGTCAGTCACCTGACTCCCACTGCCCCTGGTGCAAGAACATTTCTGAGACTATTGAACACTTTCTGCTGCCTCCCACCAGGTGGCAGCATGCTCAGCGGTCGTATTGTTTACATTTGGGCACACGACACTCACGGTTCACCTGCACAGCCTCCGTTAATCCCCTGACCCCCACTGCCCCTGGTGCAGGAACGTCTCTTGAGACTATTGAACACTTTCTGCTGCCTCCCGCCAGGTGGCAGCATGCTCAGCGGACGTAAAAGTCCGCGGCGGGGTAGTTGATATTGTCGGTTGTTGGACAGTAAATACTAGAGTAGGATAAACGTCCGGGGGAGGGTAATGGCATCGGACTATATATATATATATATATATATATATATATATATATATATATATATATATATATAATATATATATATATATTAATATTATATATTATAATTTTTTATTTTTTTTTACTTGCGATTCCCGGACTTTTGCGGCTCCTGGACCAGTGCTCCCCCCTATTAGTCCGGGAAATCGAGGTTTGTGTGTATACGTATCCAGTGAAAGTATACGTTACGTATACTTTCGTGTAATACTGTACGTGTATTTAGTACTCGAGAGGGTCAAGGAAATCGGCACGGATAATATCCTGCTTCGTCGTCATCACCAGTGCCGTCTTCATGAACATCAATTGCAACATCTTCACCCTTTTTCATCATTGGGTTGTGGCACTCATCTGATGACCCCTCACAATGACAATACACTGTGCACGAGAGTCCAGATGCACAGCAGCTGCAGTTTGCTTGTGAACATGCTTTTCTTGCAGCCCTGCACTGGCAGCTTATAACTTTCATTAGTTTAGGAGGAGCTGGCGGTCCACTGACGATTTCTGGAGTGACAATCTTTTCATGATCAGACATATACTTCGCTGCAGCCTTACGGAACGTAAAACCTCATCATAGCTTGCAACCAGATCATGCTCATTCAACAACCGTACAAGTTCGCCACTGCCAAATTTATGGTGCAGCATTAAAGCTAGACCTAGCGTTCTCTGATTATAGAATAACCCAATATGCTTTTGTATACATTGAGATAATGTCAGAGCAACCTTGTCTTTTTTCCCTTTAGACACTAAACTAGCAACTAGATTCAGAAGGGTTTCACTGGTACTTGCACAGGCATTTGCATAGGTGAACTTGCTAAATGCATAATTGCTGGGCTTTTCTATTGCTCTAACCTCTAATCTCACCTTTTGTACAAGCCAGTCAACATGATCTTCCTCTTCAGAAGAATTCTTCTCGGCAACAAGCTTCATACACTTTGAGACATACTTTCCGAAACCTACTATATTCGCACAACCTTCTGACTTCAAAATGACAAGTTTTTCACCAAAATAAAATTACAAATTTGACAACATTTGTTTATCAGTAAATTGCCTTTGGTGACCTTGATAAAGCTCGTACAACTCAGATACAGTCCAAGTTTGCTCCCAGTTTAAATAGTTTCGTCCTTAAATCGTGCTTAATTCGTTCATTTCGTTTCCAACATTCGACAGCGCTGGATCTGATATGAGCAGTACACAATCAGGCAGCTTGGCAAGGGGTTTCCTGTATTTGTTGTAGCATCGCAGATACTATTGTGCATCTGCGGCTGGTAAGTCTACGGGACCAGCAAGGCGAGGAGATATATTTTGTGCCCATGTATCCCCACGACTCGCCTGTATCCAGGAGATGGTGTTTGAACGTCAGTTGTCCAGATCGGGTAACAGTCTCACATTGGCATACAGGGAGGTCCCGAAGATACGAGCAGTTAGGTTCCACCTGGCATACTCGTAAAGCGAAATCTCGTATAACGAAACACATAACTAATGGTAAAACATGGGTTTAGTTCCAGGACCCCAACAATTAAAAAAAAAAAAAAGAAAGAAAAAAAAAGACATGTTTTTCAAGCTATAATAAAATTTGGTAGTATTTAGTAGGGGTGCGAGAACCCCTTGAGGAATCCTATGGTCCCTGGTGATATCCTATGGTGCTATCACATGCATGGGAGCTGACCTGACTTCTTCAGGAAGGCACATATTATACAGCTGATAACGGGGTGTTGTGTTGTGCGGGCGGCAGCCGATGTCCGCCGCCAGCGGAGATCTCCTTGGTAGTAGGAAAACGAGGACCCTTTGAGGAATCCTATGATCACTGGTGATATCCTATGGTGCTATCACAGGCGTAGGAGCTGACTGTCTTCTTCAGGAAGGCACAGGTGAGGCGGATGACGGCGGTTTTTGAGAGAGGCGGCGGACGGGGCAGGCCGCCGCCTCATCCGCCAAGGTAGGTTTGGGCAGCCTTAAACGTCTTATCACTCGTTATTATACAACTTAGTGATTATGGTGAGATGTTATATCCACGTGTCATTATCTAAATCAATGTAGCACCGTGTGTCACCTTAAATAAGGGTGATTTAAAGATGTTATGATGAGGTGACTGCTGGCCGAGCTGGCGGGGCAGAGAGTGTCGGAGAAATACTTGCCGCGGAGCCGCCCCATATCACAGATATTCACCATTTTAACACACATACACACCTTCTACCACCAATACACTAGCAACACAGGCTCCTTACTTATATATCTTACTATCTGATACTTTAAAACTACTTAAAAAGCAAGCATTAAAAATAAAACGAGAATTAGTTTTAGATGACGGGAACAGAAGGCGGACAGAGGCAGTCTGGCATGCCATTCTTGCCCGGAAATATGTATTGCTGGCTTGTTATTGGTCGAGAAGTTTTAAAAACTGTTAGTCATTGGCTGGTGACGGATGACGCCTTAGCCAGTCACAACCTTCCTACTCGTTTACGACCTATCGAGGGAGCTTTCAATCAGCTTTGTAGCTTCCGTCATTAGGGAAAGTAGTATCTAGGTAGTGCGAGAGCAGGTTGTTGCTGGCCATACTACCTCCGTTGCTGGCTTCTCGCCCGGGGTTGTGAATTTTTGTAGGCCACATTGTCGTAGTGAGCCACCAGAATTATCATATTTTCAGATTGATTATCGTACAACCTTAGGTAAAATCATATAGTCAGTAAATGACTTTATAATTTTAGTAAATAACTTGTAATTTACTTTAGTAAATAACTTGGTACTTTTACTCACCCCAGTTTGAATGTCGTAACATTGGATTTTCGATCTCGTATATTGAAAATAGACCCTAATTTACACATCTCGTATCATCGGATTCTCGTATATCGAATGTTCGTATAACGGGACCTCCCTGTACTTTGTGCTATCTGTCCGGGTGACGATGGTCAATGGGGAGACAGTCTTCACCACATAATAAGCAATATTGCTTGAAGTTAAACGTGGTTACTTGTGACCGCCGCCGTTTCACAGGTAGATCATATTCATCAGATTTCCGCTTTTTTGTGGGTTTCCTTCCCCTTTGGTCCTTTGAAGTGTACGATGCTGCACAGGAGGCATGACAGCGTAGCTGTTGTGGGGGTTCAGTTGCTAGCTTTGCTTCAATGTCAAGATGTATACCATCACCTTTTTCTTTGCTATCTTCGATGATGGTCTTGAGGCCCTCCTCGCCAAGATTCCACCATTTACTTGTGGCCTTGCAGGGGGCAAACAAACAGTCCATATTACACATTCAGCCTTCATACACCCCATATATTTAGAAACAAGATATGTTTATGGTTATATTAGGGCTATGTCAGCCAAGTTATTGTAAAAAATAAACAAATGAATATCCTTATCCATAAATACTAGGAAAATGATAAAGATAGATTTAATCAAATAGCCTATTTAATATATTATGAATGATTACTGTTGAACTCATGACGGCGGAGATACCAATAATAACCACATAAGTACAATAATGCACCTTCAACTCTACACGAAGCACACACCCAACACCATATACACTTAGCACGCTCCCATGTGCCATGCGGATCAAGAAGTTTACAAAACGACATCTTTTAAACTAATACGCAATCACAAAAATATGGCTCAACAATTACACAATCAACATAGTGTCCTTCTTGGATTACTGTCACTCTGCAACATCCTATGAACTTTTTACCACTTCCATTGTGTTCCTTATATATGAAAACCTAGGTGTAGACACCAAATTTATCTCTCTAGCTTCATTATATCAAAAGATATTGGCGATTTACTGCATTACACAATCGCATTAGCGGCCATCTTGGATTTATGCTCATAAAAAAAATTCCCCAAAGTTGCCGCTTTGGCAAGAGGTGGATTTGGATTCAGTGTGCTTCAATCTTTCCAAATATACCAAAAAACCTTATAGTACCAAACATTTCTGGGTTCATGTGCTTGGCAACTGGACTAAAACGGGAAGAACTACAAGCAATAGAGCACATTAAGGTAAACAGCAAATTCTTCTATGCCTATGCCAAAAAGAAGCTCAAGAAAGCATCTTCAATAGGTCCACTTATGAAGGAAAATAGAGATTTTGAAAGCGAACCAGGGGAAATTGCCAAGATGTTCAAACAACAGTATGAAGATGCCTTCAGCCCACCAAATGGGGCCCAGAAAATTGACGATCCATCTTCTTTCTTTGTAGTACCTCAAAAGCCAGAACACCTGCTTACATCAGTAACTACAACAACAAAAGACATCATTGCAGCCATTGATAAGGAAGCACCGCACTCAGCTGCAGGGCCAGATGGCTTCCATGCACAGCTACTGAAACACTGTAAACACCAGTTAGCACTACCACTGAAACTACTG
Source organism: Chionoecetes opilio (assembly GCA_016584305.1). Classification (NCBI taxonomy): domain Eukaryota; kingdom Metazoa; phylum Arthropoda; class Malacostraca; order Decapoda; family Majidae; genus Chionoecetes; species Chionoecetes opilio. Next base: position 187,243 of record JACEEZ010014259.1, on the reverse strand, counting down.
AGTGATAAGTCCCTAGAAGCCAGCTCTGTGCCTCAGGCACTCAAAACTGGCATAATTACACCCGTATTCAAAGGGGGCAGCAAAGGCTTGGCGAAGAACTGTAGACCAGTACTGTAGTACTAACATCCCACTTAATCAAAATAATGGAAAGATCAATCCGATCCAAGCTGGTGAACTACATGGAAGACATTGGAGCATTTAATGAAGGTCAACATGGCTTCAGACAAGGCCGTTCCTGCCTCTCACAATTGCCGACTCATTACGAGAAAGTTTTGCAGGACATTCAGGATGGTGACAATGTGGATGTCATATATCTCGACCGCCAAAGCATTTGATTAAGTCGACCACGGGATTCTTTCCCGCAAGATAAAAGAGCTTGGGATAAGTGGCAAGCTCGGAGAATGGCTACATAGCTTCCTTTCTGACAGAGAACAACGAGTATTGGTCGAAGGGAAGCTATCAGATGCCAGCAATGTTGTCAGCGGTGTCCCTCAGGGCTCGGTCCTAGGCCCCCTACTCTTCCTCATTATGATAGGGGATATAGATCAAGATCTGGCACACTCAACTGCTACATCCTTTGCCGACGACACAAGATTAACAAAGAAAATTTGTGCACAACCAGATACTCAGCTACTCCAACAAGACCTAGATAAAATCTTGGGCAGATGGGAATGATGGGCAGTGGGCAGATGAGTGGGCAGATGGGAATAATATGATCCTAAATGGTGAAAAGTTTGAGTTGTTAAGGTATGGAAACAGAATTGATATCATAACCTCAACAAAATACCATTGCGGCCAACAGGAAATAGTAGCCAAAGATGTGGTTAAAGATTTGGGTGTAAACATGAACAATGATGCTACCTTTTCTGACCACATCATATCAACAACAGCAAAAGCAAGGCAGCTATCAGGCTGGATCCTGAGGACCTTCCAAACCAGGAGTGAACAGTGTATGCTGACTCTTTGGAAGTCACTGGTGCTACCACGCCTAGAATACTGCTGCCAGCTCTGGTCACCACATCAAATATCTGAAATTACTGCACTAGAACCTCCCCAAAGAACTTTCACAAACAAGATCCACGGAGTTGAACACCTAAATTACTGGGAGACTCAGGACACTGCACCTGTTTTCGCTTCAGAGACGCAGAGAAAGATACGTCGTCATTTATGTTTGGAAAATTTTGGAGAACAGGGTACCAAACACCAACGTGCAAGAAACAGTGCACCCCAGGAGAGGAAGGCTGTGCTACGTGTGCACCACACCAGGAGCATCTCATAGAGTTAGAACTCTAACACACCACAGCTTCACCTTCAGTGCTACAAGATTATTCAACTGCATCCCAACAAAACTAAGAAACATGAGGGGTGTCTCACCCGACACCTTCAAGTACAAATTGGATGCCTGGCTGGCCAACATACCAGACCAACCGCCAAGGTCTCCACCCAATGCGGCCAACCAAACTATTGTTATACGTATATGTTTAATATATATAACTATATGTTAAACATCAGATATGTCATAAGTTACTAACCTAACCTCACTATAACCCCTAAAAATTACTAACCTAACCTCACTAACCCCCTAAAAGTTACTAACCTAACCTCACTATAACCCCTAAAAGTTACTAACCTAACCTCACTATAACCCCTAAAAGTTACTAACCTAACCCTACCATAACCCCCTAAAAGTTACTAACCTAACCTCACTATAACCCCCTAAAAGTTACTTATATTGCCGTAGGCGGCCGCATTGGGTATACACCACCGCCAACACCAGGATACACCAGCTCCAACTCAAACAGTCTCCTGCACTGGATCAAAGAGGAGAGAGAGGTGTCTGGTTACAGTCGAGATCCATCTCAGCTGCGTCGATAACTGACGGAATTCTTCAAAGGTATCAAAGGTAAGGTAAGGAGTCTACAGGATTTCGCGCAACACCGAGACCCACATTCTCCACGAGTGCCCCAAAATCAACCCTAAGTCCTAACCACATGGTCCATACAACACTGTCTACTACATACAATTAAAGAAATGGCAGATAATTCAAATCAACCTGTAAGAAAGGGGAATTACCGTGGCTTAACTTACTTGAAATGAATAAGACACCAAAACGTTTTTAGCACCAAATGTTTGTATAGTTGGTGTTCTTAGTGTTGTTTAGGGCAATGAGGATCCCTTGAGGAATTGCTATGAGTCGTGGTGAGGTCCTATGAGACTATCAAAGGCGTGACAGGTGACCCGTCTTCGTCAGGAAGGCGCAGGTGAGGCGGGCCGCGGATGGCGGTTGCTCTAAAATTCTAATAGGCAAAACGTACTGGAAAAGTGTGGCATTACCATCAATACTATATGGGGTTAATGTGATAAATTTAACAAAGCAGGAAATGGATAAATTACAGAGAATTGAAAATGGGGTGTACCGTCAAATCTTTGGGGCATATACACAGGGGGCAGCACTCCTGGGGGAAGTGGGAACATCCAGTGTTAGGAATAGAATAAGGGAGGGACAATGGAAGTACTTGAGGTATGTATTAGTAGACGGGAATGACCTAGTGAAAAGGATAGGAGATGATTGAGAAAAGACAAAATAAATGGATGCAAGCTTTACTGAAAGATCTGAGAAAGACCGGAGTCATGAACCAGGGTGTGAGGTGTGAGACAAAGGAGAGTATAAGGAAAAATATGAGAGAGTTGGACACAAGAATGAGTATGAAATGATGATGAAAAAACAAGTTTGAAATATATATAAAATGGAGAAAAGAGAAGGGAGGCCAAGAAGAAGTATACAGTAATGACCAAGCTTCAGAACTACTGTTTAAGTGCAGGACAAACAACCTACAACTAAATGACAGGAGGTTCTGGGGAGAAGAAATAACTTTTGATTTGTGTGGGGCAGAAAAGGAGGACTTAAAACATTTTCTGTTATGGTGCCCAGCCTACAGTAATGAAAGAAAGAAAAGTGTGAGGCTACAACAACCTTACCTAGAGGAGGAAGAGGATATAGTGGGGGAATATTTGTTTGGAGACGGGAATGTGGAAGAAGCAAAAAGAACAATCAACAGTTTTTGGATGACCAGAGAAAATAAGAAGAAAGAAAAAGAAAGAAACTAATAAGATAGAATAAGAGAAGAAAACTAATTAAAGACCCAGACAGCAAGAAGAAACACGTCAGGGAGTGCCGTTGAAAAAGGCCCGACTCCCGACCAACAAGTGAACTGAACTGAGCGTGTTGTCCTCTGAAATGTTTGTTTACGTTCTTGATCTTGATCTTGATTTGGGGGTCACCCAGCGATGCTGTCCGTGAAGCCTTTTGGTCCGGGGGTTCTCCCCACAAAGTTCTGTTGGGGAAACAAAAGGGGGGAAACAAAAATAGGGGGTTTTCTTTTTCCCCCCCTTCCTCTCTCTGCATCACATTTATCGGGGTTTCCCCCTCCTGAGGGGCCCCCTCCCCCTCATGCTCTCCCTACGTGCTCCCAAGAGTTTTTTCCAAGAAATTTTTTTACACTCTCAATCACACACGTCACTCCTCCACTCGCACACAACCCCAGCAGGTACTCCTCTCCCTCTCCTGTCTCTCATCTCTCCCATTCTTCCACTCCGACCTCTCCTACACTACCTCCAACATCTGTGTTCCCAGCATCCATACCGTTCACATTCCACACAAGTCTCCACGTTTTTTTTATCCACTCCCGTCACCACTCTCACACACCTTTCGCCATCATTCTTCCATCTGTACATACAATTTATTCCACGATTTTTTCCTGGCTCTAAAAAGTAGGTCCCCTCCCTACCACCATCATAGAACCTTTCATACCGTGGTGGGCCTTTCTCCTGTACCATTCCCCGTGTTGATTTTTCACTTTAAATTCCCCTCGCCATTCTTCTTTCCCTTTCTCTTCCACCTCCTATTTTTTTCCTTTTTTTCATACGCCATACTCCCATGTCCATCACCCTTCACAAACTTCCCCTTCACCTGTCCATCTTTCCATTTTACTGGTCTTTCATCCACCCTTTCCCCTACTTTCCATCCCCAAAACCTTTTCTTGCCCTTTGCTGCATTAGGAAGAAGGAAAAAACAAACTACACATTGTTTCAAAACACATCATAATCAGTTATTTTGCAGAAATCAATCAATCATTGGGGCCATACACAGGGGGGCATGTCACCTCGCCGCCATGTGACCCCACTCCCGGGGTCACAACTCGCAACGTGTGGGTCCCACCATGCAGGCTCCCTTCCCATGCCAAGCATCTCTCAGCAGGAAACATCAACTTGCCCCAGCCACGAGCCTTGTGGGCACCCCCTCCTTGGACCTTCCCATGGCTGGATTGTCTACAGATACAACCCGATGGGAAGGATAATTTCAAGTTAGCGTGCCACATGCCCATATAGCCCAAGTTAGCGTTCTGAACGGAACTATGCCAGGTAAAAGGCCTCGATTCAGTTTCACGGTGCAATCGCTGATTTGACACGTAATCATCCCATGATTCTGCGAAGACACTAATTACCAAAGGCATCGATTCGCCTCTTCAAGTCGCTATTTAGTGTCCTCGTCTGACTGACTGTCTTCAATCTTTAAATCACCCGCCGCAATGTTGCTTCTCTTGCTACTTCTACCGTTATTTTCCGTGCTCACTGCTCTTCTGAACTTGTTATACTGCATGCCTCCCCCCCCTCCCCGCGGCCTCACTGCACAAGACCTATTCATTCTCATCCCTATCTGTTCATCTTCCTAATGCGAGAGTTAATCAGCATCTTTACTCTTTCATCCCTTTCACTGGTAAAACTCTGGAACTCTCTCCTGTTTCATTTTTTTCCACCTTCCTAAGACTTAAATCTTTTCAAGAGGAGTGACAAGACACCATCTTCCCAAACTATGACACTCCCCTGGTTTTTTTTTTATTCTCTTACTCTTCTTTATGGCACTTAACTGGCAACTAACGGGCTTTGTGTTACCTATTTTGTTTGTGCCCTTGGCCAGTCTTTTGTGATGTAAAAAAAAAAAATCCTTTTTGCCAATCCGCCATATACTTCTTGATGTGACCCGCTGTCATTCCGAACTGCGCTACCAAGGTATGTAAAACTTTCAAAGATTCCAATGTCCTCATCGCACATATAAACAGGCTGTACTGTTTCATCTAGTAAGCCTCCAAACACCTGGACCTTGGTCTTGAGCCAGGAGACCTCAAGTCCCAAAGGCTTTGCCTCCTCGTGCAGCGCCTCGAGAGCCATCACCAGGACCTCCAGCGACT